>BOPN01006282.1:27500-30000 GCA_017312705.2 Penaeus japonicus
CTGACATGGTATTGTTTTACCTCGCTAAGGAAAAGTAAAATGATCATGCGAACAGATAAATGCTTAAAGAATAACCAAACAGGAGCAGGAATCAAAAGCTATATGCTGACAAAACTTTCCACTCACACGGAAACCCTTTATATCAAGGCTAAGAGAGTTCGGGATTCTCTTAACAAATCTCTTTAATTACATCTTCACTAATGTAATTGACCTATTACATTGAATATTTTCATCCACAACACCCATTATTGTGACCTATTACATTGAACATTTTCATCCACAACACCCATTATTCCCTGTGCTTGTTCTTAGGAGGGCGGGAATTCAAGTTTCTTTACTAGCAAATCGAAGAGGAAAACTGATCTAAAGCATATAGCGTACCGGAATAATTTTCATGTATTTTCAAGAACTGAACAATTTTAGATGTAGATAAATGATGTATTAAGGTACAGTTAATATTCAACGGATGAAAGAGAGATTCAATGTTTGGCAAACACGTAGTTTCTCGTAGTTTCTCATTCTTAACGACCATCCGCTCACAAAACTCGTTCTACTTTTCCTTTTTTCGCAGCCAAACCTGTATCCCTAACGACGGTGAAAGTCATCAGTAAAAAAGTATAACAATCCCGCAGTGTTATACAATAGGTCACAACCTAAACCGATCGGAAAAAAATATCGTATTCCGTCGGCAGAAACATGGATCCAATCAGAAGTTTCTATATGTTATTGCCTTGTCTGCGGTCATTATATGTTACAGTAACTGATTTTGAAGTGAACCTCTTGGAAATATTCGGTGATTTCGCACAGTAATCTGTTTCAAATGTTAAAGATACTTACAAAAGTGTATTTTTTTATTCCTATAGGAAACTGTTATTGCAAGAGAAAATACAACACCGTATGGTGTCCTTTCTACAAACTAACTAGTATTTATATGTTCCGAGATTATTTAGATATTTTACGTTCATTTCTATTAATATTTTGCGTCCTCAGGATCCCCTTAGCTGGTAAAACAAATATTTTCGGTTAATTCCTTATTCCAAAACTATAAGGAACATTTAGCGAATAGAAAATACCTCATTATTTACTTTGATAGATGAGTGGTCACAGTAACTGAAAACTAATAATGTATTTCAAAGGATAAAACCACGTATCATGTGACTAGTCAGCCTCTCAATGCCGTAAAGATATGTATGTATGTATGTATGCATGTATGTATGTGTTCTATATTCAGGAAACATTCCCAACTGCTTTGGTTCTAAATTTAGTTAATGTGAATTTCCCGTAATGTCACCGAAACTAGAAAGCTTTGAATTCAATACTTTAATCAAATATTACAGAGGAAATCGGAATCAGTGCTTCAGCATAACTGTGATTGGCTCGCGCGCTCTCTTGCACTTCACAGAAGCACTTCAAAGGCTATCAAAGGGAAGGTTCGAGAATTGCCTCATGAATCACAATAGTTCCCAAGCACCTTGTACTTCACAGGAATAGTGCTGACCTTTCATTAATTAGCAATAAACAATTTCGAGACATGGTGGGGTCCTTTTATCATGAAAAAAAAAAAAAAAAAAACATTTCAGAACGTTTTAGGAGATGAAACATTGTGTGTCTAAATATAGGTTTGTTTTGGTTGGTTGACAAAGATAGATCTATGCATATCATTTTCATAATCACAATTATTTTCGTCATTCTTACCTTTCATGATACCACTGCAATATCAAAATACTCGCGCATCAATGAACGTGAAAATCACTTATCAGTCCATGACACTCACTACCTGGATTTATTGAATGCAACTTGATATGACCTTTAATGACACCACTTCAGTTGCAAGTCTCGCAAAGGCCCGAAATGCAAAGGGGAAAGATAAAGCAACAACGTGCAGGAACTTTAGATTATGTTTGTACGTTTCTTATGATGATGATGATTCATATGATAATAAAAGTAATAGTTAAATTGGTGATGATGGTGGTGATGGTGATGTTGGTAGTGGAGGTAATAATGATAATACTAAGAATAGTAATGATAATGGTAATGAAATAAATTATTAATTGGGATTCCATTCCTTCACCTCTCTCTCTCTCTGTCTCTCATTAACTAAGCTTAAATAAAGCTTTCCACTCATCAGACTAGAAAACGATGTAATCACTCAAAATTTTGCAAAGGAAAGACATCCATAATTGTTCAAAAGGATTCTCATAATTTAATCCAAGGGGAACTGGAGTCGTTTACTGAACCTGCTGAAACCGCATGACGCAACATATCCGTCAGTTACATGCTAATGATGTTTAGTCAAACTTTGCATGAAGAAGAAGAAGAAGAAGAAGAAATGTATATATATATATATATATATATATATATATATATATATATATATATATATATATATATATATATATATATATATCGAAGATATCTGTGGCTTTATGAACATCGAATGCATATATATTGATTTTAATAGATTTGGAATGTGGCCGGGAAGAATATATATTGATTATTG
>BOPN01006282.1:60000-62500 GCA_017312705.2 Penaeus japonicus
CATATATGTATGCATCCCCCCCCCCCCCCCCACACACACACACACTTAAACATACACACAGAGCTATATATACCTGTAAGTATTTTAGGCTAAACGTTTGTTGCTTCTAGGTGCCTTCTAGTTTGATTTCTACTATGGTGTAAAGTATACGTAATATAAATACCCTAATTTGCAAATCAAAAGCATACATTCCAATCTAGGAATACAACCATTACGATAATTGTACAGATAACACATAAATATGCAAGATATCGTACTAACGAGATGCACAGTAAAGTCTTATTTGATCTCCGGAAGAAACTAACTACCTTTTGCCCCTCAGTAAATGGTCGGTCCAAAAACTTAGATTTTATGTATATTATATTATCTCTTTTTATCGATGCCCAGTTCACATGCGTGGTTATCGAAAACACTTACCTGGGAAATGCATTATATAAAAGACAGTTATATCACATACGGTTTTTTTCATGACTTGATATGATTTATTTGTCTTTTAATACAGAATGTGCTTTAACTGTTTACAGAGAGTCGGGGGATACATTAGCAAACGATATGCAGATAGCCGAGTACAATTATCTTCTTTATCTTATTTAATGTACAATGATACGAATTAATAGGAACTGCCAACATGGTTAATTATAATAAATACATAAATAAATGCTTCACACAGCTATAAACTTACTAATTCATCAATCTGTTATATTTTTCATTTTTCTATGATACAGATTTACAAAATTGGAATACCTTCTAGTATCATGTATGCAAGCACCTAAAACTAATGTCAGTTTTCTCACAGTTTTAATCTTGTTTAAAAAAGCAATTTCTTTTGTTGCTCAATATGACCCATCTATAACGAGAACTTATTATGGCACCTTTCCGGCTGCTGCTATAACAAAAAATATAACACAACTGTTTTATAAAAAACGATTGTTCTTTTTACCACAACCCCCCTGTAATAGTCCTAGCATACACAGCCCCTACCCGCCTCAAATCTTCAAACTCTCGAAATGCTATCATGATGCAATCACACACACAGACAAACACACCTTTCCTTTGCGTGATAACATATTAATTATCTCATTAACGTACTTCTCTTTAAAATTGCAAGACCAATTCATATCTCTTATTAAAGGTGCTTTAATTTCTAGATTTGGACGACTTACTCCATAAATGAATTACTAATAAATAGGGAATTTCCTTCATCTCCCCGCTAGACACACGCCATCTTTGAAAATTCCTCAAGAACCACTAACCTGAGCCTTCCTTAATGAAAAATAATCGAATAGTTACATCCCTACGTTCCTTCTCCTTTTCGTAGTTCCTTGCTACTAATCTGACTATATTGATTAAGTCATCGGCTCTGGTCATCATCTGAATTAATAAGCTTTGAACTATTTGTGATATGAGTCTTGGTTCAACACTCTTTTAATAGACCGTTGAATCTAATGATATCAACAAAGTTAGTGCTTACTTTGAGTACAAACTCTAATGAGATCCTCATAATTATACTTTCATTTATTAAGTGATTTCACAGAGTTATGCTTGCAACAATGTTATGAATGGAACCTGTAGTTCTAGCAAGTCATTCGGTTTTTACGTTTAATTTATACCATATTCTATTATATCGAATTGTATCATATTCAAACCCTTTCATTTAACTTTCACATTCATCCCACCTATCTTTTCATGGAATTAATTTATCCGAAGGGTCTGAATATTGTCTCTGAACTTTTGAGTGGTATATAACCTTTTTCTGTGGATGGATGTATAAAAACTGAAACAACAATACTCTTTTCCATATTGATTGCAGTTCTTATTTGCTGCTTGATATTAGTCGCAACCATTTGTTGAAAAATTATTTCGACCTGTAAATATTATCATAATAAATAACATGGGATACATGTCTAACATTGACTTGATCATTAAAATGTAGCAGAAATACTACACAAAGTGCAGATACATCACAAATAATTTTTCATTGCAAAATATCAAGCATTGCGTTATTCTTTTGAAGTATCTAAACTTCACAAATATAAGAAGTTCTCTCTCTCTCTCGCTCTCGCTCCCCCCCCCCCTCTCTCTCTCTCTTTCTCTCTCTCTCTCTCTCTCTTTCTCTCTCTCTCTCTCTCTCTCTTTCTCTCTCTCTCTCTCTCTCTTGCTCTCTCTCTCTATCTATCTATCTATCTATCTATCTCGCTCTCGCTCTCGCTCTTGCCCTCCCACTCCCTCTCCCACTCCCTCTCCCACTCCCTCTCCCTCTCTCTCTCCCTTTCCCTCTCCCTCTTCCTCCCCCTCCCTCTCCCTCTCCCTCTCCTTCTCCCTCTCCCTCTCCCTCTCCCACTCCCTCTCCCTCCCCCACTCCCTCTCCCTCTCCCTCTTCCTCTCCCTCTCCCTCTCCCTCTCCCTCTCTCTCTCTCTCAAATATTAATATCAAACAATTTCATACACGCACACTCCACATCAGCCATTGATTTATTCATTAAATTCATCAGTCAAAGTT
>BOPN01006283.1:22500-27500 GCA_017312705.2 Penaeus japonicus
TGTATATAACATATGTGTACACATCTTTTTTTGTCATTCATTTGTAAATATGTATTTATTTTCGTTTTCCTGTCTCTTTCCAGGGTAAAAGGGCACAGTGGAATGGCTGCGACAGGACGCGGCCGGGGCGCGACGGCCAGGCGAGCGACGGCGCAGGCAGAGCGAGCCAAGGAAGAAGAGGAGGAGGAGACACGGAGCTCGAGGAGGACCTGCTCCTCTACGCCCTTCAGATCTCACAGAGAGAGGCCGAGGAAGAGCGAGTCAGACTTGGGATGGCGAGGGAGCCGAGGGAGCCGAGGGAGAGGCAGAGAGAAGATTTGAGTGGGAAAGGGGGAAGGGGGGAGGGAGAGAGGAAGGAGAGGACGAGAGAGGAGGGAAAAAAGAAGGGGGAAAGAGGGGAGGGAGAGAGGAAGGAGAGGACAAGAGAGGAGGGAAAAAAGAAGGGGGAAAGAGGGGAGGGAGAGAGGAAGGAGAGGACGAGAGAGGAGGGAAAAAAGAAGGGGGAAAGAGGGGAGGGAGAGAGGAAGGAGAGGACGAGAGAGGAGGGAAAAAAGAAGGGGGAAAGAGGGGAGGGAGAGAGGAAGGAGAGGACGAGAGAGGAGGGAAAAAAGAAGGGGGAAAGAGGGGAGGGAAGGACGAGGGAGAGGACAAGAGAGGAGGGAAAAAAGAAGGGGGAAAGAGGGGAGGGAGAGAGGAAGGAGAGGACAAGAGAGGAGGGAAAAAAGAAGGGGGAAAAAGGGGAGGGAGAGAGGAAGGAGAGGACGAGAGAGGAGGGAAAAAAGAAGGGGGAAAGAGGGGAGGGAAGGAGGAAGGAGAGGCCGAGAGAAGAGGAAAGGAGGAAGGGGGGAAGGAGGGAGGATAGGACGAAGGAGAGGCCGAGAGAGGAAGAGCAGAGGAGGGTGAAGAGGCAGAAAGAGGAGGAAGAGGAGAGAAGGAGAGGAAAGCAGAGAGACAAGGACAAGAAAAGGGGGGGAAATGACGAGAAAAGAGGAAAGGAGGGGAAGAAGGGGGAAAAGGAGAAGGAGAGGAGGAGGGAAGAAAGAGAAAAGGAAAGGAGCAAAGAGAAGGAGAAAGACAAGAAAAAGAAGAGACCTAAGGAACGAGAGGAGGAACGAAGGGAAGGGAAGAGGAAAGAGGAGAGGAGGAGAGGCAAGGAAAGAGAAGAGGAGAAGAAGAGGGTGAAAGAAGGAGAAGTGAGAAGGATTCGAGATCCTAATGATAAAGAAGGTAAAGAGAAAAAGAGGGAGACAGAGAGAAAGTGGGAAAAGAAAAAAAGAAAAGATGAAGAAAGAGGAGGAAATGAAAGAGAAAAAGAAGAGAGGAGGAGGAAAAGGGAGACAGATAGTGGTGATAAAGAGGAGAGGAAAAAGAAGGAAAGGGGGAAATATGATGAAAAAGAAGAGGAGGAGGAAGTGGAGGAGGATTTTGATTCTGATGATGATAGTGATTTTGATGATGAAGTGGAAACGGATATGGAAGAAGAGGAAGAGGAGGAGGAGGAGGAGGAAGGGGAGGAAGAGGAAGAGGAGGAGGAAGAGGAAGAAGAGGAAGAGGAGGGGGAGGAGGAAGAAGAGGAAGAGGAGGAGGAGGAAGGGGAGGAAGAGGAGGAGGAGGAAGAGGAAAAAGAGGAAGAGGAAGAAGAAGAAGAGGTGGAGAAGAAGAAGAAAAAGAAGAAGGAGGAGGAATAGAAAAAGGGGGAGAATGAAGGGGAGATGAAGGCAGTGATTGGGAAGAAGGAAAAGAAGAAACATGAAGATGAATTGATAATTGCACAGGTAGATAAAAGAAGTAAAATCTAGAAGGAAAGAGAGCTAGAAAGAAAAAGAGAAAGGTCTACAAATAGTAAGCTGTCTGCATCCTGACACACCGATCTTTTTTATCCAAAGCAATAGATATAACACGAGAGTCCATGTTCTTGGTATCTATTTTCTTCGGAAAGTTTCCTCTGCCTTGTACAAATTATAAAAAAAATGACACCAGTTTCACAGGTAATATTTTCGTTATTAAGTGTATAATTAGGTTTGAGCTGCAGAGATAACAGCACCAAAAGCTTTGTGATTCCATTACAGCTTTGTACATTTAGTGTCTTGCCGGACCCACATATGTAACGAGTAAATCTTTGTGATAAATGAATAAGAATCTCTATGATTTTTTTTTTCCTATGAACCGACAAACACACCTAAAGACAATCTAGCTAAGACACACATGCGAACACACGCACACTACAACAACAACTGTACAGACACACAAACATAGAGAAATACATGCTAACACTCAATCCGACACATAATAAACAAAAATGAAGTGAAAGACGAAAGAAAATAAGAAAACTAAACTGAACAATTCGGTCGATTTCTGCAGCTGACCATCACTCACGTCGTCCCCAGAAAGAATATGTTAGAGCGGATCCTCAAATGTTGGCAGACATGTGCGTGTGTGTGTGGGTGGGTGTGTGATTTACCTATTCATTTGTTTACATAGAAATAATTGCATAGCGTAAATATCTCTATATCTGAACGAAATTATTTGCATTACTCAATAACAATACTGCAAGTAATATGGGCGTAGCAGAGATATATATCTGGTTGAGCAGTTTAAAGGTGGTTCATTAGGAGAAATTATGTAGGAAATAAGAATACGTGTTTACCTACGATAAAATAAAGAACAGATGATATGGATTTTCTTTGATAAGAGGTCTGCTTACCGGGGAAGATGTTTGCCAACATGGAGTGTATGTGCCTGATGCTGTTGCATTAGAGTTTTTCTGCTTTTCTGCTCATACATATGATTGTAACGTACATATAACGTCGTCGATTTGCTTTACTTTTTTAACTTCTCACCTGTAATCAAAAGCATTGATCCCCCTGTCATGTAATGTTCGTGTCAACCAGGGGTCCCGTCCCAGATCATCCAGTCAAAGTGTGAACGTGACCTTGGCCTTCCCTTCCCGTGATGCTGGCCGGGGAACAAGCATCAAGGCACGAGGTAACCCTTGGCAGGTCAAACCCCTGGAAGTGGTAGCGTGGACGGGGTTTCAATCAGTTTGTATGGCTTTGTCCCAGCGTGATAATCACTTTCTGATATATATATATAATAATGATAATAAAATAATGATAAATGATGATAGTACTGAAAATAATTATACTAATGATAAAAATGACAAAGGTGATAATGATGATAATGATGATATAACTGATAATGATAAGATGATTAATAATGATAATATATTTAATAATGATGATAAAAATAACAACAATGAAAGTGGTGATATAATTACAAACAACAGCAGTGATTATACCAATGATAATAGTAGTGATGCAGATAATAATGATAATACTAAAATCGTAAAAGAAAGAGCGCATTTCAGTCATCATTAAATATGAATTGGTTTGACGTTACGCCTCTTTGTCCTGTATTTTGTTAGTGATGATATGCTGTTGTTGATAAAGATATTGCTAACGAAAATCCTTACACTACTATCATTCTAATGGTTATGGCAACACGAATGGTGTAAAAAATGGTGATGATTAAAAAACAGTAATAGTGATTAATGATAAAAAAATGTTGATAAAAATAATGGTAATTATAACAGTAAGAATTGTAATAATAATACGAAGAATGGGAGCAGCATAACACAACTGATAAAATATTAAAAAATGATAACAACCATTAAGCATATAACGAAAAAGAACAAATACATTCAAACACACACACACACATACACACACACACACAAATAAAGAGACACACACGCGGACAATACACACCCCGCACGCCCACCCACACACTAAGGGCCCTTCTCAGAATGAATGGTAAGCACAACACCCATGAAAAAGAAGTTTCCGGAGATCGAGGGTGTACATGCATAGAACAATACCCTTTGTTATTCTCTTGCCAGCTTTGTATGTGTTGTAGGATCAGCTTAGGGGATCTACATGCATTTGATTTTACAATGAACTCCTATGGTATCTTCTTGGATTTATCAGATCTGTTTAATGTCAATGATATTAGCTTTAATGTTTAATGTTAATAACGATAACAGTGATTATAATGATAATGATAATGACGATAATTATTATGATGATAACCATTGCGATAATATCTAAGAGAGTGATAATGAACAATGATGATAAAATTATAGTAATAATAATAATAAAAATGGTAATGATAATAATAATAACAATAATGATGATAATAATAATAGTAATAATAATGATAATAATAATAATAATAATAATAATAATAATAATAATGATAATGATAATAGCAATGGCAATAAAGACCATACATATCTCTATAACAATGGTAGTGATTATGAAAAAAAATATTGATAATTATATTTCATAATCTGTTATGATTATTACTGCCAGTGCTGATAATATCATAATATATTTTTATAAGTATCATTGATATTGCCATAAATTGGCTTTACTGGTGATATTCTTGTTATGTTTTTACTATCTATTTTCATAACCTGATTTTCTTACTGCTAATTACATCATTATCATTAATGTTATTGCTACCGTTGTTATTATTCTGATCACTTCATCATATTTACTTTAATAGTTTACGAACTGAAATAATAACAATGACACCATCTATATCTATGACCAAAGAAGTAGTCAATGAATCACGAGGATCTCCCTTGTTTCCCGAAGTTTAATAATCAGTAAACTAAAGTCTTCTGTTTTGTGTGCGTGCGTGTCCGGAGTTACCGTCGTATGTTTCCGCCCCGTAAGAAAGTCGTCGCATCCATTCTGATTACGGAGTTCCCTTGTCGTTTTCAGTCTTGTGGCTTCCTACATCTTTGTTCTTTTTTGTTATCAGTGTCTGGCAACGGGGACGAATTATTGGAAGAAGACAGTCTGTCGCCCTCCATCTTACTTCGTACGTTTTGTGAGACTCGTTTTTTTTTTTTTTTTTTTTTTGTGTTTTGGAGGTCAACTTTCGTTGCTGGACTGGCACTGATTTAGAAGTGTAAGTACGCGTAAGCTAATCGT
>BOPN01006283.1:32500-35000 GCA_017312705.2 Penaeus japonicus
ATTCCAATAAACACAACATATGCTTTAAAGTCAAGGGCTGCCCAGAAGGACTCAAATACGCAGACTTCAACGAAGAGAAAGCACGTGAAAAACTCAGGCGGTTGTTTGCTCAGCACCGAGCTGCCCTTCAGCACCGCCGCATGATTTGATTTTTCCTTTAGCCAATATTTACTTTTACGACCTATTTGATCTTGGCCCCATCTTGTCCGAATATTAAACTTGAGCTTCAGTGACTATTCGGGAAAAAGGATTTCTGCTAATCTTGGAAATATATTGATGTTCGACATATACTTTTATCATTTCGCTTTTTGATTCTTTATTATTATTTTTTTTAATATCTTCGGGTTATTACCAATATCATCAAAGGTGATTGCTTTTCTAGTCTAAAAATTCCACTAGCAATAAAACCATCAATAAGCAATTTCTATATCCACTGGTATTCCACTAGAATGAATTCATAAAACTGAGCCATTAAATTAACTAAACTTTAAATTAAATTTTACCGGTTTTCTCAGCCAACAAGATGAAATGAAGCGTTGCGAACAGGATACTATATTGCAATACTCTGAAATCGAAGTCTAGTCAATAAAACATGCTAATATCTGTGTTTTATGACATTTTAATCAAATAATCAAGCTAACGGTACCAGTCCTTCCGACATTTCACCACAAATTAATGGAACGTTTTAGATTGAAAGGAGTTCTTGAGTATTAAAGATACACGTAGATATGACTGTTATGAAGTCATTTTTCCATGCAATCAAAGTCATAAAGTCGGTTAAAATCCACGACGTAATTTTTTACGAAACAAGTGCAAACTTAAAGGACACATATTGTTCTGCAAGTAGGTCTTATACCTTGGTTTGCTTTCTTTTTTCTTTTTTTTGATAATTGTAGTATCATGAACGGCAACAAGGAAATGTGTATTTGGAATTCAAGAGGGTTCGTTAACTTGTGCTTATCAATATTGAAAGCGCTTTGTCAAGTTGATTAAACTTCCTTTTGTTTAGCTGGAGGTTAGTCACCATGAACGTCGCAGAACGAATGAGCTAATGCAACGTGAATGAGTTTTATAAATCAACATATTAACAGCCGATAACACACGCACAAGCAAGTATGTAAACACACACACACACACACAGACACACAAACACACATGCAGACCTCCCCCCTTCTTCTCTCTCTCTCTCTCTCTCTCGCTCTCTCTCAGTGACTAGGTAATGCCTTAAGAGAACTGAGCCAAACCACTAAACTACACAACCTACTAAATGAACGGTCTAACTTGAATCCAGACTTGATTATAAACTTAATAAATAGACGGTAATAAAATCAGAATACAAATGAAAAAAAAAATCATATCAATAATCCTGTTTATTACAAACCATCTTCTCATTTTTTTGTTATTTATACATGGTTCTGGTTATTATATTTAAGAGTTTTACAGGATGGAGTAGTAACCAACAATACACAGAAATAATCGTTCGTGTTAGCCAGGCTTAACCTACTTAACCTCGTCAGCCACTATCACATTCATTTGGGACTTCCAAAACGCAATGGCTATTATTGTCTGTTTATTCTGATCTGTCTACTGAATAATTGAGCTACATGTGGCATGTGCGTGGTACTGGCTCTGATAAGCTGAAAATCAAAGTGTATGATATTGTTTAATATTTATTGAAAAAAACATCCAAGAAGCTAATTCAGGAGGATGTCTTTGAATGTGGAGATATCCATTGAATATAAATTCAAGAACAAACCGATTTACACCAATCTATGCAGTGCCACCACACGAAAGAAAAGACTGAAAGCCTAGTCTGATCGCACACGAACGAACAAAAATAAGAGCTTTGAATTATTGTTTTTCTCTCTTTTCTAGTATGTATATATAGTGTATATGTGTATATATATATATATATATAACAGTCACATGCTTGTGACTCATTCATTAAAGACTACGAGTCTCCATGGTGAAAAGCGGGCTAAGTGCTAGATTTACTCGATATTTTTCGAAATGTTTTATTGTTCCTGAATCATTACCATTCCCTACTCTGATGTCCATGCCGGGAGTCAGGTGTAATTTCATTGAGAATCATCACGGCTGCGCCTCTACTGACAGCCGTCTGGGTAGTACAGTGGCCTCACTTTCTTGTGGTCGGCAGATCGAGCCCCTTCCAAGCTCGTAATTTCCAGTGTCACCAGGCAGTCACTACCGTGCCTGGGCATCGCGGTGGGTAAAGACCAAGCTCAGATCGAGTCAACACTCGTTGGCACACTCTTTTACGAGTCAGCACACGCTGATACAGGCGGGCTCGCCTCAGCGCATACAAGGCCGGCGAAGCATCTGCTCCGTAAATCGAACGTCTCTTCGTCTTCTGAGCCCCCCCCCCCCCCCCTGACTTTTTCGGAATCTACATCTTCAAAACCTGTAGGTCCTGTAGCTTGCCGCACACCCTCATGTGGAACGAGGCCAGACAGGGTGGCAGAGGTGGCACCCACCTCGA
>BOPN01006283.1:40000-45000 GCA_017312705.2 Penaeus japonicus
AAACTGGAAAGGTGTGATGAAAATGTTGTAAATGGGAAAAAAGAGTGAAGACAATAACAATAAATGAGTGATGTCTGATTTAGAAATTGATAAACTGAAAATATAAATCTGAGTTAAAAAAGAAGGAAAAAAGTGATGCAGATGGCACAGTTGATAACACCTATTATAACAATATGTGAAATAATATCCAGAAAAGATCATGAACACATCGCCTAACATCAAGAAGAGAGAGAGAAAAAAAAGTCAATTCACACTAATACCCAAAAGCAACGCACAGACATTGTTGACCAAGTTGGTAGCATAGGCATCGGCGGGCGGCACTTCCTTCCCCCGTCCCACCATGACCGGCCCGAAGGCGCTGCCGGGGGCGAAGAGGAGGCCTCGGCACGCGGCCACACAGACCATCGTCAGGATCGCCAGCTGCCTCAACGCCGCGAGGGGCATCGTCTGCTGCGGGTCTGTAAAAAATAGTATGCGCTCGCGGAATCGATGTACGTGTGAGTGAAACGGCGACACGATATTCTGTTGCTTGTGCCTTTAATTCGAAAAGGAGAATGTTGCGATTGCTCGGCGAATATGTTTTTTTCAAGTCAGAGACTTAATTTTCTCCTGTGATCTGTGGAACAAAGACGATTGCAATCAGTGTTTATTTCGGGTTTACATCCTCACCAACTATCGTATCCGTCATAGCGCAATCTTAAAAAAAATCAGTAATGCAAACCAAACCCATTAAATCATTGATGATTTTAATAGAAATTCTTCACCTGCTCAGTCCCAACATCAACGGAACGTGTCCCCAGCACTGGCCTCTTTCTTTCGGTCACACTCATGCTCAGTGGCTGCCAATTTCAAGATTTACCAGACATCTCGTCGGATATTTATACCCGACACCCAATTACATCCTGTAAGTTGAAAGCCAGAAATTTACTAAGTACAGAAAACAGACCGAAAGGAGTACACACAACACTTACCGAAGGCATTTCCAAACTGCATGTATTATATGCAAGACATACAATTATAATGCAATTGACTGTCCCAATTCGAAAGTTTTGAATTGTGGATGTGAGAAAATGAATGCACAAAAGATAGTAACAAGTCGAAAGGTTTTTTTTTCCTTTTACTTTAGGCAATTGTGAACACACATAGCGCAAGTAAGGAGAATGCAACTGTCATAGTAAAAAGACAGATTTGCATCGCAGCTTTGACTTACTAAAGCAAGAGCACTTACACATATGAATAGCAGGGCTAAAAACGCTTGTAAGGAAAGAAAGAAATAGGAAGAGAAAGCCCGAGTATATACTAGCATTGGTTGTATTTTTTCCCCTGAAACCGAGGATTTCTGGCTCCTGATATTATCACCCCGACCTACACTGCCGTACCTGGTACAGTGATGCAGCTAATGTTTCTTAGAATCTCAACTACATCCTTCTCAGTTCTCTTTGGAGGATCCTCCAAACTGCGGAGTTTGCCGCAGTGCAGATGCCTGTACTACTGGCTTGACAACCTGACAAAAATGCAATGCACTATACCATTGCCTTCAAGTCTGTACAGAGCACTGTTAGGTAGACCTGTCATCTAAGGTCAGACCTTGGATGACAATCATCTTCACCATTCTGATTATCATTGCAAATTTTCATGGTCATTGTTATCACAATTTGCTTCTTATTCTTATCTTCATTGCCATCGTCTACACCACTGTGATATTAATGACCATAATCATTAGTATCGTGATGGTAAGATTTATCATTCTCATCATCATCACCAGTGCTATTGCATTTATTATCAATCGAATCACTATTGCTAGATGTATGTAGACGAATTACTAACAATGTTACTAATGTCATGAATAACAAGAAAAAGAGTAATCCTGAACGACAAAGAGTTATTTATTTCAGCAAACACACACAGATATACACACACGAACAAACACAGACACATGCGAACACACAAACATACACACCCCACACAAACAGATACACACAAACTTAGATATATATGTGAAATGGGAAAGGCTGGCCAAACTAAATTGCAATCTTTAAATCGATATGTAGAATCAGCCAAAGGAGAGAAAAAGAACCCCGAGGATACAGAAGAAAGCACCATCAACATAGCCAACACTTCTGGTGCAAAAATAGGTGACCTAGTACGCGGCAGAAAGCCGCCCACAAAGAGTCCTGACAGTTGCCTTATAGTGCATACCATGCAGCGGATGCGAGAAAGCATATTATGGTGAAATAGGACGTGGATTCAGCACCAGAATAAGTGAACATATATATATATATATATATATATATATATATATATATATATATATATATATATATATATATATATATATATATATACACACACACACACACACACACACATATATATATAGATAGATAGATAGATAGATAGATAGATAGATAGATAGATAGATAGATAGATAGATAGATAGATAGATAGATAGATAGATAGATAGATGGATGGATGGATAGATAGATAGATAGATAGACATAGTAATGGGTGTCTATGTTGAATCTAATAACCCACACGAAATAGGAATGTGATACCAGACAAAGAATTAATATAATTGAGGTATATTTCATAACGTAGATGGCTTATGTTATGGTATACTTGAGGTAATAAACACTACAGTATAATAACCACAATAATCAGACTCTATCACGACATACTTATAAATGTTATATGATGGTATTCCTATCAGCATTCCAAGCATTCCAAGCAGTGGTTCCGCCGGTGCATAGCATGGAGTGTGAGGACGGTAGCCATCAGAGGCAGGAAGAAGTTCTTTGAAATGTGATTGGAAGATGACTGTGCGTGAAGCAAATATCCGTCACAAATGACCTGACCTGACCTAAGATGATGCTTCTTTAACATACTGTATATATATGCAATATTAGCACAGTGATTTATTTGATATTGTTGATAAACATGTTATATAATCCTCATAACGAGAGGCAGAGACAAAGACAGGAACAGAGATAGACGTACAAAGACAGAGACAGAGAGAGTCTCCAATTTCCATGGTCATTCGGAATCAAAATTGTCGAGTAATTTCGGCGTTCGGGCCACTTGACCTTAAGTGTAAGGATGTAAGCTCTGTATCATCCATAATTTTATAGCATTAGTTACTCAAATCAACCTCAAGTCAACTATCTAAATTTCGAAATTCAAAGACAGCTAGTCAAAAATAAGCTTCTGGAAACCGGCCAGATGAAGAGTCAATTTATTTTGAATGTGATATTCAGGAATGGATTTTGATGACAACTGACAGGAAACTTTAATTTGTTTTTCTTTTCTTCCTCTTCTTTTGGAATGTTCAGAAAACATTTATGCCATTCCAGAGATAGAACTCGTAGAATACTAGCCTTTAGATGACGCTGTTTCTTCTACTCATGCGACTGACAGAGGAGGAAAGAGAGGAAACATGCAAGTTAGACGACCTGCCCGATACAACATTGATTTCCGCACTACTGCACACCCTACTCTATTTTATTAGAACTAGAGCTACACATACATTTCTATTCAGTGCTATGAGGACTAATGGGCTGTAAACTACTTATGTGTACTGAGCTGATTTGCTAAAATTTGTCATACTCTCCTGAGTATGGTTCCTTCGTCGATTATATTTTACAGAAAAGGACGAAGAATCGTCCTCAGAAATGGTGGGAACAATAATGGTTAAAAATTTATGGTTACTTACTCGTTCATAGGATGCAGTCATTACATGGAGTAATTATGATTAGTGTATTACTAGTTGAGGCATTACAGGACATTTTGTCTCGACCCATTGCGGACGAGTCGTAACACGCACATGTCAAACGAGTTTTTGGCCTGAGGACAAATAATACAGTCACCTCCTACATTTTTTACTTTAGGAGAGACTGAATCATTGTGTTTCACTATTACACAAAAAGTTTTAACTGTGTTTAGTGACTGATAATAATTTCAGTTAAAATTACAATAATTGTTATGGTATTTACCAAATTGGTTTGGTTCAAAAACCCAAAGACGGATGACATCACTCTCTCCTAACACCAGCAGAAAAGAAAGCCCTGAAGGGCGCCCGTCCGCGCCTCTACCAAGCACTATCTTCAGGGAGCGATGGCACCAGCAAGAAGCCGACCTTTGGCTCTAAAGCACTGGCGATGCAGAGTGTATTGGTATGAGTCATCATGGCTGTTTTGTCATGTGGCACTCGTAGTCGTTCCTCCTCTTCCCCATCTCTTCATTTATTTTTATTGAGGATAGTTATTTCTTTCTTATTTGTTAACGAAAGTAAACAAATACAAAAAAATGTTGTACTCGCCTAATTAAACTATATTTTTGTCATTCTTTGTATAAAGAACATAATGTGTTGTTGTGGACCTATACTACAGTTTTTGTTAACTACAATATTGATACAATATTGTGATTAGCACGGCTATTCAGGCTGTTTTTTTGTATGTACATTTTGTATATAATCTCACAAACTACTACCTAGACTTTTGCCTTGAAAATTATGTTTAATCTAAAAGGAATTGTTAAATTATCAAAACTTTCGCCCAAACGTGCTATTATTAATGTTTTCTCTCATTTGAATGACATTAACGGAGATGGGGTGTCTCGGCACAGGAGAAGCGCAGCAGAAGCTGGGACCGAGCAAGTCTGGGACTGAACTAGCTCAGTGCAAGGCCTTTGCGTATAGCACGTGCGGTGCCTCCGCATTTCCTCAAACAACCCCCATACGCGCACAAACTACGCTGCACCAGCCACTGTGTGCTCTAAGACTGTGCACATAGTTAAGCGCTGGCGGCCAACACATAGCATCCTTTTTTCCCAGCCACCCACGCCCCACGTTCACCCCGTCCACGTTCACCCCCGCCCACGTTCACCCCTACGTTCTTGGCCACGGTTATTACACTAACTTCCAGTAGGTGCGTGTAACCTCGGGTGGCTACCGAGATCATTTTAAAAATCGTTTACTTATTAGGGAAGTAGCTCAGTACGTTGCA
>BOPN01006283.1:77500-79681 GCA_017312705.2 Penaeus japonicus
TGATGTTAGCAGCTCCTGTGGGATTTTTTCCAGTGTCATAAATATTGTTGAGGAATGATGTTAGTTTTGCTACACCAAATTCCTCAAGTGCTTCAATATGTTCAATAGCAATATCGTCTGGGCCTGCAGCCTTTCCTGATTTTATCTTTCTAATTGCATGTCGGACTTCATCCCTTATTATTGGTGGCCCTTCAAAGTTATTTCTTACACTAAAATTCTCATTTCTGTTTTCATCTTCATACAGGTCCTTAATATATTCTGCCCATCTTTCTAAAATCTTATCTTTCTCCATAATGACTGTTCCATCCTTTGCTTTAATACAGCCTGAAGATGAACAAGTCATTTTCCTACCAGTGATTTCCTTTATCTTAGCATGCATTGATTTTGTGTCCTGAGAGGATAGGTGTTCTACTTCGTCACACATGTTGTTAAGCCATTGTTCCTTTGCTTCATAGCACTTGGTGGTAATTTGTGCTTGAATAGATTTGTATTGTTCATTGTCCTTAAGAGATTCTCTTCTTTTGTCCATCAGAGACAATATTTCATTTGTCATCCATTTTTGTTTCCTTTTCCTTTTGACTTTCGGGATGGTTTCATTTGCTGCTGATGTTATACATTCCTTCAGATGTTTCCACTGCTCTTCTATGTCATCTGGATGCTCAAGTAGCTCAAACCTGTTCCTAACCTCAACAGCATACTTTTCTCTCACGCTGATATCTCTTTTCAAAAGTGAGAGGTCTAGCTTGAGATTATGGCTTTTACATTTCAACTTCTTAAGTTTCAGCCTAATTCTACTTACTACAGGTACATGGTCACTATGTAATCAATCTGGTTCTTGTGCCCACTAGGGCTTTTCCATATATACATATATGTCCATCTATCAATAAATACGGATTTGTATATATATATATACATATATATACATATATACATATATATATATATTTATATATATATATATAAATACACACACACACCTATACATATATATACATATATATATATATAGATAGATAGATAAAGAGAAAAAAAATCCTCCGGTGTACAACAATATTTCGCGTGTCACTACGACGTTGCTTCCTTGGACGATCGTGTACAGAACACGTACGAGGACGAACGAAAACTCGCGATGGGCTGATGACTCAGAGATATAAAAGCAGAGACGCAACCATTACACGTCGTTGACAGGCACCAGCTATTCTACAGTCAAAATGCCGTGGAAACCAGAAGTCTTACCAGAAAGTAAGATTTACGTTTACGTTTATTGGCAGGAGGTTTTTGTAAGCTTTATGATAAGGTCCTTTTGGTAGATTTGATCACAGTGCAACTATTAATATGATAAACCAAATGAATGCACAGGCAGCATGCCATCTAAAAGAATTTTATCCGAAATGCTTTGTAAAACTCATGGAAATTATATTGGTACCGATGGAATGCTTATTGAAACTATTATTCCTGAAAGGTCGACTCCTGTTATATGTTAAAGGATCTACCTTTCTCTAACCTGTCTTTTAGGCTGGGATAATTGCCTTTTCACACAATAAATGTCACAAGGTATTCGACACAATTACTATGTACATTTTTTATGATCTTCAATTTGAGCCTATACACGTTTGACACAATCTAATAATGAAATGACAAATTTAATACTGCTTAGCAGTATGCTAAATGTGTTCCAGACCTTCACCTGAACATTGTCAACACCATTGAGGAGACAGACACAGGCTCCTAGAGCCAAAAGTGTCTTGGCATAGTTTAGGTTTGCAAGGTGGCTTTGCATGAAAATGATGGGGGTCCAGTAGCCAGAGTGTCTCGCAAGGTCAAGTTGAGGTTGCTTCTGAGAAAAAAATGAAAAACATACCTTTTAGAACCATCAAAACACACACACACAAAAAGCAGAGGGAAATATGTTTCTGTGCTTGTGGGATATGTAAATGTAGCACAGGTTATATCAAGGAATTGGTAAGAACTGGCAAGAGTATCAACTGATAGTTATCATGACCCATAATAATTCAACCGATTGGTGTGGCCTTAGTTCTTATGGCAGGTCTGTCCAGATTGTAGAGTAAAGTAGATGCTTTTCTGGTAATTCTCCCCAAAATTCTTTTGCTCATTAATGTGTAGTTGTGGGGTAAAGCCAAGTACTAGTGTTCACCTAGGTGGCATAGTTGTAGTTTGTCT
>BOPN01006284.1:0-2500 GCA_017312705.2 Penaeus japonicus
CTCTCCTCTCCTCTCTTCCCTTCTCTCCATCTGCCCCTTTCCCTTCCTCCTCTTCTTCTTTGGTATTCGACACCCTTTTTTGTACCAAGTGGGAAGAGAGGGAGAGAGAGAGAGAGAGAGAGAGAGAGAGAGAGAGAGAAAGAGAGAGAGAGAGAGAGAGAGAGAGAGAGAGAGAATCATAAAAAGAAAGAGAGAGAGAGAGAGAGAGAGAGAGAGAGAGAGAAATGAGAGAGAATATGAGAGAATACGAAAGGGGGGGGGAGAGACAGACAGAAACAAAGAATTACAGAGGAAATGAACATGAAATAAAACCACGGCACACTTTTATTTGAAATATGTTGTTTTATGTTTTTCTACCAAATGTTCATATCTCACCGTGTTTTGAAAATATTTAGTCAAGATTTACATCATCTTCCAGCTACTACGCTACAACGACCAGGGGTACCAACCAAAGAGACTGGTATTCTTATAGACAGAAAAAATGAATAAGATTATATTTCGTTTTTTTTGTATTTATTTTTCTAATGGAGCGTAATACAGTATATATATTATATATATATTATTTCATGAATGGCGACTACATTCTATCAATATTTCGGAGCTAATCTTGAAAATACATATTTTTTTTCCCTGAATGCAAGAATACCAACCGCACCAACAAGGGGGTACGAACTTAAATGAAAATTAAGTTTATCGACGAAAAGAAAAAGGAGATGATGATGATGAAGAAGAAATAGAAGAAGAAGAAGGAGAAAAAGGAGAAGAAGCTGGAGAAGAAGGAGAAGGAGAAGAAGGAGGAGGAGGAGAAGGAGAAGGAGAAAGAGAAAGGGAAGGGGAAAAGAAGTAGAATGGAAAAAGAAAAAAAGAAAAGAAAGGGAAATAGAGGAAAAAAGAAAACGAAAGAAAGAAAATAAAAAAAAGAAAGACAGAGGATAAACCACAAAAACAACAAAAACAAAAGAACGAGAACAAGGAATAGAAGAATAAAAGAAAAGAAAAGAAAAAAAGAACAAACAAAAGAAATAAAGAAGAAGAAGAAAAACAACAAAAACAACAACAAAAACGCTCTTTTTACCCACGAGATAATTTTTTTACCTTTTCAAACACGAAAAAAAAAGGCAGTGGACAAAAGAGAAATAAAAAGAACAAGCTTTTTCACTTCCTTAAGTGTTATTACAAGCAAGTTCTTTCTGTAGCACTTGGTCAGGTGTTTCCAGCTCGGTGTATTTTTAGCTAGCTAATGAACTCACAAATAAGGGTCATTTCTGCATTGTCGTCTTAATGATTTTGGTCTTTCCTTGTGTGTGGGTTTTGTTTTGGTGTTGGTTGTCCTTATGTTCAGTTTGTTCTGGTTTTGTGATTGTTGTTGTTGTTGTTGTTGTTGTTTTGTTGTTTCAGTTTTGATGTTGTTATTATGATTATGATTATTTTCATCGTTACTATTATTATTTTTGTTATTATTATTATCATTATTATTATTATTATTGTTACTATCATTATTACTATCATTGTCATTCTCATTATTATCATTATCATTGGTATCATTATTATTATCATCATTATTATTATCCTCATTATCATTATTTTTATTATAATTAACATTACTACTAAAAATATCAACAATATTACCATATTCATCATTATCATCATTACAATCGTTATCATTATTGTTATTATTATCATCTTTATAGAGACAATAAGACAGATGATAGACAGATGATAGACAATCCGACGAATAACAGTAGATAAAATAACACCGAGAAAACGGAAGAAATATCATGAACAAAAGATTAAGAAGAAAGTGAAGAAGTGGAGAGAATTTGAAAGATATATAGGTAGATAAATAGAAAGATAAATGAATAGATAAGCAGACAGAGAGATAGATAGATGTATGCACATCCACACACATACACACACACAAGCACACAAACAAACAAACACACACACACGCAAACACGAACATAAACACACACACACACACACAAACAAACAAACACACACACACACACAAAAACAAACACACACACACACAAACACACAAACACAAACACAAACAAAAACACAAACACACACAAAACACACACACACACACGCAATACACATACAAACACACAAACACATCACACAAACCCACGACAATCAATATATCTAATATCTCCTAAATATTCATCCGATCATCAATCATACACTCGCCACGTTGATCCTGCAATAAATACGGATATGTCTCCCGACTGTTGCAAGCTTATTGCAGCTGATCAAGGGAATAATTTAGCTTAATTCTGTCTCTAAAAGGAGAGTGTCTGCAAGGGTACTTTGCGTGAAGACTTTATTGCACTCTTGGTTTAGTGCTTGTAAACAGAAGAGTGCAATGTAAGAGTCGGGGTAATGAGGCAAGTGTGCAATATTTAACTTTGCAAAGGAGGGAAATTGGGGTGGGGGAGGGGGGGAGAGGGGAGGGATAAAGAGAAAGAGAGAGAGAGTGTCTTTTTATCCTTTTTTT
>BOPN01006284.1:77500-79652 GCA_017312705.2 Penaeus japonicus
CTATTATCATCATTATCATTATTGTTATCTTTACCATTGTTGTTATTGTTGCTATAATCATCATTATGTTTTCATCATTCTCATTATTGTTGTTGTTATCATCATTATTGCCATTATCATTAATTTCATTATTATTATTATTAATGTTATCACTATCATGATAATTGTTATACAATAATTATGATTCTTATTATCATCATTGTTATTAGTATCACCATCATCATCATCATTACTAGCATCATTATTACTATCATCATCATCGTTACTATCATCATCATCATTACTATCATCATTATTACTATCATCATCATCGTTACTATCATCATCATCATTATAATCCTCATCATTAACATAATTACCATTACTATCACCCCTCCTTCCCCTCCTCCCTCTTACTCCCTTTCTCCTCCTCTTTCTCCCTTTCCCTTTTCACTTTTCTCTCATATCTCCTCTGTTTGCCGGTATTTCAACGTATATCTACATATATAGGTAAAATGGCGTGATATGATATACAGAATATGTTTAATAGTGATATATGATCCGAGACAAGAATGATACTATAGAAGGGGATGTGTTATATATATGTTAATGAGGTTTATCACGGTAAATGCGGAAAATATGATTACATGTAGATAGCGTGGGTGTGGAATGAGAGTGAGGGTGGGAGGGAGGGAGGGAAGGTGGGAGGGAGGGAGGGCATGTGGGAAGGTGGGAGGGAAGGTGGGAGGGAAGGAGGGAAAAAGGGAAGGTGGGAGGGAAGGAGGGAGAGAGGGAGGGTGGGAGGGAAGGTGGGAGGGAAGGTGGGAGGGAAGGAGGGAAAAAGGGAGGTGGGAGGGAAGGTGGGAGGGAGGGAGGGAGGGAGGGAGGGAGGGAGGGAGGGAAGGAGGGAGGGAGAGAGGGAAGGAGGGAGGGAGGGAGGGAGGGGGGAGGGGGGGGGGGGGGGGGGGGGGAGGGGGGGGGGGAAGGGGGGAAGGTGGGAGTGAGGGAGGGAGAGAGGACGGGAGGGAAGGTGGGAAGGTGGGAAGGTGAGAGGGAAGGAGGGAAGGAGGGAAGGTGGGAGTGAAGGTGGGAGGGAGGGAGGGAGGGTGGGAAGGTGGGAGGGAGGGTGGGAAGGAGGGAGGGAAGGAGGGAAGGAGGGAGGGAAGGAGGGAGGGAAGGAGGGAAGGTGGGAGGGAAGGAGGGAAGGAGGGAGAGAGGGTGGGTGGGAGGGAGGGAAGGTGGGAGGGAGGGTGGGAAGGTGGGAGGGAGGGAAGGAGGGAGAGAGATAATATATAGATAGAAAGTGAGTGTGTTTGTATGTGTGTGTGTGTGTGAGAGAGAGAGAGAGAGAGAGAGAGAGAGAGAGAGAGAGAGAGAGAGAGAGAGAGAGAGAGAGAGAGAGAGAGAGAGAGAGAGAGAGAGAGAGAGAGAGAGAGAGAGAGAGATAAAGATATGTATATAGATAGATAGATAGATAGATAGATAGATAGATAGATAGATAGATAGATAGATAGATAGATAGATAGATAGATAGATAGATCGATATAAAGATAGAGATGGAGAGAGAGGGAGAGAGAAAGAGAGAGAGAGAGAGATAGAGAGAGAGAGAGAGAGAGATAGAGAAGAAGAAGAAGAAGAAAAGAGTGATAAAGAGAGACACAGACAAAGAAAGAGGCACAAACAGCCAACAAACAAACAGACAAAGGACCTAAGACAGAGACAAAAAAAGAAAAAAAAAGAGGAAAACACAGAGAAAAAAACAAGTAAGAAAGAAAAGCAAGGTCGAGGAGGGGACACAGATAACGAAACGGCAAAAGCAAAGTTTCTGACACAGATGCTGCGATCCCGACTTTCTTATCGCAGTGCGCAACTTTCTTTCTTACTTTCTCTCTCTATCTCCTCTTTCGTTCTTACTTTCTCTCTCTATCTCTTCCTTTACTTTTTCTCTCTATCTCCTCTTTCTTTCTTACTTTCTCTCTCTATCTCCTCTTTCTTTCTTACTTTCTCTCTCTATCTCCTCTTTCTTTCTTACTTTCTCTCTCTATCTCCTCTTTCTTTCTTACTTTCTCTCTCTCTCTCTCCTCTTTCTTTCTTACTTTCTCTCTCTATCTCCTCTTTCTTTCTTACTTTCTCTCTCTCTCTATCTCCTCTTTCTTTCTTACTTTCTCTCTCT
>BOPN01006285.1:5000-10000 GCA_017312705.2 Penaeus japonicus
TCAATATACAAGCATAGATTTTTTGTGCTGTCTATTAATGCTGCTGTTGTGTGTGTGCTTGATGTTTATGGTGCAGCTATTGTTAGTCTTGCAGAGAATGTTGCTGTCGACCTAGTTGTTATGCGTATATTGCAGAAATTGCCCCCCACTCGCGCTGCAACTGCCTTTGTTCTTGTTGTTATGCGTTCACTGTTTTGCCTCCCTCCATCGTCATCAGATTCACCTGTTCGTCGCTACACCTGTTTCCCCCTGTGTCTCGCCGATCCTTTTTCCTTGCTGGCCGTGCGGGGTTCTGTGTCGTTCGTTCTCTCTCCGTCTGTTCCACTTCTCCCTTTCTCTTCTTCAAACACTTTTTTATTTACTCTCTCTTTTTCTCTTAATTATTCTCATCCTTCTCTATCTCTCCTTTCATCTCTCCCATATTTCCTTCTGTCTTCCATCTTGCCTCTCCTCTTTCCCTACTTTCTTTTATCATCTCTTCCTATCCTATATTCTTCTCTTCATTTTCCTGATCTCCTCTCCCCCCCTCTTCCATTTCTCTTATTCGTCTCGTTTTTCCTAATTTATTCTACTTCATTCCATTTTCCTTCCTCCTCTTCTTTATCCGTTTCTTTCTCCACTTCTCCACCTCCCTTCTATCTCCTTCTCCTTTTCCTCTTCTTTTTCTCTCCTCTCAATTCACTTTTTAACCTTTCTCTCCTCCTCCTTTTAACCTCCTCCTCTTTCTTCTCTCCCCTTTCTCTCCTCTTTTTCCCCTCCCCTCTTTCTACTCCACCCTCTCATTGCTCCCTTCCCCCCTTCTCTATTCCCTTTCCCCTCTCCTCCCTTTCTCTCTTTAACCGTATCTCCTCCCTCTCCTCTTCCCTATCGCTTCCACTCTCTCCCTTTCCCATCTCTCTCATCCCTTTCCCCTCCACTCTTCTCTCCTTTCACTCTTCAACTATCTCCTTTATCCTCCCTTACCATCATCACTCTCCCCCCCCCCTCTCTCTCTTCTCCATCCTCTTTTCTTCATCTATCTCTCCTCCACATTCTCCCCTTTCCATCTCTCTCATTCCTTTTCCCTCCACTCCTCTTTCCTCCTCCTCTCTTCACCCCTTTCCTTTTTCTCCTCTACCCCCTCTCTCCTCCTCCCTTACCTCTTCCCCTCTCTTTCCTCCCGCTCTTCTCTTCTCCTCCCCATAACCCTCTCTTTCCTCCTCCCCTCTCCTTAACCCTATCTCTCTCCTCTTACTTTCTCCTTAACCCTTCTCTACTCCTCCCCTCTTTATCCTCCACCCTCTCCTCTTCCACTCTCTCTCCTCCATCCTCTCCTCAACCCTCTTTCTCCTCCACCCTTTTCTCTTCCCCTCTCTCTTTCTCCCTCTCCTCTTCCCCTCTCTCTCCTCCATCCTCTCCTCAACCTTCTTTCTCCTCCACCCTTTTCCTCTTTCCCCCTCTCTCTCCTTACCCCTTTCCACTTCCCCTCTCTCTCCTCTCCACTTCACACTGGCTTCCATAACAGGTCCAGGTCGTTCGGTTAACGGTTATTGGCTTCAACTAACGCCATCTATTAGAAAATGATTCATGCCACCGCCATAACGTTTCCATCAATAACAACATTTAAGCTCACTCCCCTCTCTCTATGGTGCCTCTTCATCTCAATACCTGTTCCTCTATCTATCTATACAAATTGGTATTAATTTGATTCAGTTTCTATATTCATGTCTGCGTCTATCTGCTTCGTGATTTATTCGTGTGTTAATTTGTCTTATTACGATATATTTCATGGAGTAATATTTCATTTCTGTATCTATCTGTTTGTATCCTCGCCTGTAGCTGTAACTTGCTGTCACGTTATCATTCGTTGTTACTGTCTGTCAACCTGTTTGTCTGTCTATCTATGAGACTGCCATTCTATGTATGTATCGATCTGACAATCGTGTTTATCTACGTACCTCCCTATCTGTCTATGTCTCTCTTTATCTATCTGTCTGTCTGTTCATCTATCTATCTGTCCATCTATCTATCTGGCAGTCATGTTTATCTATGTGCCTCCCTATGTATCTACCTCTCTTAATATATCTATCTATCTGCCCATCTATCTATCTGACAATCATGTTTATCTATGTGGCTCCCTATCTATCTACCTCTCTATATCTATCTATATATTTACATATCTACCTATCAACCCGTCCGTCTATCATTTCATTCTATTTATCTATCTATCTATCTATCATTCTTTTAACCCAACTTTGAATTCATCACTCGAAGCTTAAACAAAACAACAACAACAACAACAACAACAACAACAACAAAAAAAAAACAGAAAGAAAGAACACGTGGTCTTTTTTGAGACGTAGAATAATCAATCTGATTTCATTATTAAGGTACATTTTTGGTCATAATCTCTACAATTTTAATCACTGATGTTGTTGTATTAGTAATTTTATCTTTCAATTAGAAATTAAGTAATATTATCTTCTATTTGATACTGATTATGTTGATTAGCATGATATTTAGTTATATAATGATTGGTAATATAATCTATAGTTCTAATCACTTCTAATCATTTCTACTGATATAATGTCACCACGGTGTAAAGTTATTCTTGATTATGATGATAATGATGCTGGTGTTAATCGGGTGAGTGATGATAATGAGGGTGGTGATGATGATGACGACGACGATGATGATGATGATGATGATAAAGATAATAATGATATTGTTATATTTCTTATACTTACTTTTCGTAATAATGACTTTAATATTGATTCGCTGGAGAAGGAAGACATTAGCAATGATTGTGATAATGGTAATTATAATAATATTGATAATGGTATTCTTGATTACTATAATTATACTAATAATATTCATAGTGATAATAATAATGATAAAAATGACAATGATGATAAGGATAATAATAACACTACTACTAATGATAATATCATTGATAATGATAATGATAATAACAATAATGATAATAATAATAATAATAATAATAATAATAATAATAATAATAATAAATAATAATTATCATAATAACAACAGTAACAACAACATAAATGATATCAACAATGAATGATAACGACAATAGTGATAACGATATGATAATTCATGATTATTCATTTCAATACCATTATGCAATCAAACGGACAAATTGAATTAATTAATTCCAAAGACAGACGAACACGAAAGCTAATTTACAACGAAAGAGAGAAGGGAGAGAAAGGGATTAAGATAGGAAAGGAAAGAGAGAGAAAGAATGAGAAAGAGAGAGAGAGATATAAAGAGAGTGATAAAAGAGGAAGAGAAAGAGAGAGAAAGAATGAAAAAGAGAGAGATAGAGATAAAGAGAGCGATAAAAGAGGAAGAGAAAGAGAGAGCGAGAGACCAAGAGAAACGGAACCACATAATTATAAAAGAATTAACCTTGATGAAACGATTAACCAATAAGATTAATTCACAAATGTGCTAATTTCCTCATATCTATTTGCAACGATCACAAACACAACGGGATTAGATAAAGCTTATATCATTTTAATGCAATGGATCGAAGGCCAGGGCGTTTTAATCGTAATTTATAAGGGATTCAAGCTGTAATGAGGTGATTCTGATATACTACTGGAATTCGTCTGTTTGGGGGATTTTCGTATTATCTTTTTTTATATGGATTCATAGCAAAATGGATTTGGATGCGTTTTGATGTGGAGAGGTACAGGTATACAGTGTTCGTGTTCGTGTGGATGTATAAAGGTCGGTGAAGAAATGGCGTAAAAACACACGCGCATACACAAACACTGTCACACACACACATACATACACACACACACAAACACACACACACACACACACACACACACACACACACACACACACACACACACACACACACACACACACACACACACACACACACACACCCTCCCCCTCTCTTCCCCTCTTATGACTGGATTCTTCACTTACAAAGGGAGAGAGAAAAAGAGAGAGAGAGAAAGAGAGATAGAGAGAATGAAAGAGAGAGAGAGAGAGATAAAACATGCACATACGCCGACGGATGAAAGTCTCCCAAAGTCGTCGGAAATCTGTTGCAAACTGTGAGGGATCCATTACGAGTACTTCCGTCTGAGGGGGTTGAGAATATCCCGGATTTTGCTTCTCTTTCAAAGATTTTCCTCTTGAGGTTTGTGGGTTTGTGGATTCCGATCTTTGCATAAAAGGATGGAAACGAATATCTTGAAATACTATGTTTAAAAAGGATTGGAGAATTATCATACGCATATTTCAGCCTGTTGAAAATGGTGAAGTCTCTTCTTTCTCGCCTTGGTTCTTTGTTTATTTGTTTGTTGTTTTGTTTATCTTTTGAATGTCTTCTTCTTTCTTCTTTTCCTCTTTTTCTTCCTCTTTCCCTTCTTCTCCTTATACCTTTCCATCATTCTTGTTCTTTCCTTCCATTCTTTGTAACATCTGAGTCCTCTCCTCCCTTTCCTCCCTCCCTTCTTTTTTCCATATATTTCTCCTGTCTCATCAATTTCATCTAAATCCTACTGCTTCTCTATTCATTTTCTTCATTCCTCTCCTGTTTCTCTCTCTTTGTCTCTCTCCCCTTCATTTATCTCTCTTTCATTTCTCTCTATTTTTTTGTCTCTCTTTTATTTCTCTCTATTTTTATCTCTCCTTCCTTTTCTCTCTCTCTCCATTTTTTTTCTTTCTCATTCTCATTCTTCTATCTCTCTTTCTTTCTCTTCCTTTTCTTCCTCTTTCCCTCCTCCTTCCTTCCCCCTCTCCCTCCTCCTCCCCCTTCCCCCTTCCTCGACGTGATGCCCGCACGGAGCCTGCGAGTTTCTTGTTTACATACAAATTCTTGCAATTGCTTTTTAGAACCAACTTCCGCCTCTGCAACAGCCCTGCCCGCATCCTCTCTTTCCCTCTCTCTTTCCTAATTATTTTTTCCTGTTCATTTTCCTTTTTGTGTGTTCCTTCTATTTTTTTCTCTCTTTCTTTTTCATCCTATCCGCCCC
>BOPN01006285.1:25000-30000 GCA_017312705.2 Penaeus japonicus
AAGAGGATACAATAACAGAGGAACTGAAGGATAAAAGAACAGACGAACAAACAGTAGGATGCAAGAACAGAAGGGTACAAAAAGATACAAAATCAGAAGAATAGTAGAACGCAAAATCAGAGGAACCGGAGAATGCAAGAACAGAAGAACAGAACAAAAAGAACACAACAATCTCTTCCGCTTGAGAGAACACAAGGCAAAGTTGTTCCTCCTTATGAGGAAAGTTTGACTGATCAATTTCACTTCTGGTTTGGAGTAATAAAATTAGGGAAAGATGATCATAGTCCAGTTTACAAGTCAGTCTATCTTTATATTTCATTTTGGAAAAAATATTAAATGAGGAAATGGTCGATTCAGTGAGGAAATCGGCGAATTGTGATGATTGTGATGTAGTTTCTGTTATGGGAGTGAAGTGAGCATAACAATATGTCTTTGTGAACGCTGAGATGCTTTACGAGGCTGGCGTTGGTAACCCTGGGTGAAATGATTCCTAAAGTTAGCCAAAAGTTGAAGCGGACTTTGGGAGAACAAGGTCCAGCCATCCGGACCATAAGGGCGATCTACACGTAACACTCGAATGGTTTCATGACCTTTGTAAGCAAGAGGATGATAAGGGCCTTTGCTCGTTCTCCTATTTTTTACGACGACGGTCCAGTGAAGCGGAAATTCACAGCCAGATCCCGCTATCTTGTAGCGAAGAAAAAAAAATCCTTTTCTAATAAACAAGAAGAATGTAAAGGCTTGCATAACCCACATAAACACACACAAACACTCACACACACACACACACACACACACACACACACACACAAACACTCACACATACACACACTCATATGTTATGTGTGTGTGTGTGTGTACTTATACACACACATACACACACACACACACACACACACACACACACACACACAGAGAGAGAGAGAGAGAGAGAGAGAGAAAGATGTACATACACACACACACGCACACACACACACACACACACACACACACACACACACACACACACACACACACACACACACACACACATACATACGCGAGTGTGTGCATGTGCGTGTGTTATGTATGTACGCATGTATGTACAAACACACGCAAGCCCCTCAGAGAATTCGCCCAGAAATATTGCCATGAGGTTGAAAGCACTCTGACCTTGCCTCAAAACCCTTTATCATATCAAAGTGAGGGAGAGAGAGAGAGAGAGAGAGAGAGAGAGAGAGAGAGAGAGAGAGAGAGAGAGAGAGAGAGAGAGACAGACAGAGACAGAGACAGAGAGAGAGAGAAAAAAAAAAAGAGGAAACACGAAAAATCGCCTAGTAAAGAAAGCACTTAAGCTCCATTGAGCTTTCCAGGCCGTCGCCCGCTCTGCCGCGTCAGGGGAAACTGACCTAAACTGACCTATCTTCATCTTCCGCCGGATCGGAATATCGGAACGGCGCTGCGAACGAGGCAAGCGAGCGTCCGGATGCGGGGAAGGAGATTTCCGGACGTGAACGAGTGCCAAGCGAGTGATTCTCTTTGTTAAATGCGAAGTCAATCGAGTGTCTGGTTCCGGCAAGGAGGCAAGAGGGAGTCAGGTTTAACTTCCTTCAATAACTTCATCTTAGTAAAGGAAGTTATCAAGTTCTGTTGTACTGTATCCTGTATAATTTGTTTGTCCACTTATCTTTTAGATTATCATAAATAAAAAATAAAAAAATAAATAAATTTATATATATGTTTTTCTTTTTTTTCTTTTTTTTCTGTATTCTTATTCTTAATACTGCCATTATTACTGATGATTCAAAAAATATTGTTAATGTAGTGATAATAACATGGTGAGGGTAATAGCAACAACAACAATTAGTGATCTTCCTCTTGCAACAATGATTACTACCATAACTGCAACGATAACAAAACAGCATGAACGACTACAACTACTATTACAAATAAACTACAACCATTGCTTGACAGTAAACCTCATACTCCCACCACTATTACTCCATGCAACAACAACTCCACTCCATATAAAGGGATTAAGAAAAAAAAAAAAAAAAAAAGGCCACGGGCGTCTGGTGCGTGCATGAAAGCGCAAACAAATCAGCTTTCGCAAACAACTTGATTTACCACTGACACTTTTCCACTTGAGGCAACTCGTCACTAAGAGCTTCCTCACGCGAGATGAGGCGCGGGTGCCGAGGGCTGACACGGGGGGTCCTCTGACGTCAGCTGGTGTCAAATGCTGACATAGGGGGTCCTCTGACGTCAGCTGGTGTCAAATGCTGACATAGGGGGTCCTCTGACGTCAGCTGGTGTCAAATGCTGATGTAGGGGGTCCTCTGACGTCAGCTGGTGTCAAATGCTGACATAGGGGGTCCTCTGACGTCAGCTGGTGTCAAATGCTGACACAGGGGATCCTCTGACGTCAGCTGGTGTCAAATGCTGACATAGGGGGTCCTCTGACGTCAGCTGGTGTCAAATGCTGACATAGGGGGTCCTCTGATGTCAGCTGGTGTCAAATGCTGACATAGGGGGTCCTCTGACGTCAGCTGGTGTCAAATGTTGATATAGGGGATCCTCTAACGTCAGCTGGGGTCAAATCCTGACACTGGGGGCTTATGACGTCAGCTGGGGTCAAATGCTGATATAGGGGGTCCTCTGATGTCAGCTGGTGCCAAAAGCTGACATAGGGGGGTCCTCTGACGTCAGTTGGTGTCAAATGCTGACACAGGGTTCTAGGATGTCAGTTGATCCCAAAAAGCTATCTGTCGTCAACTGGTGACAAGCAATAAACCAAGAGGGCTCCTGATAGATGGTGACAGATGCTGACACAAGAGACTCTTTGATGCCATCTGGTGTCAGTGTTGGAACAGGAGGGCATGTGATGTCAGATGGTGCCAAATGCTGACTCTTTGATGTCAGTTGGTTTCAGATACTTGGTACAGCAAGGGAAAGAAAAATGCGAGAGAAAGAGAGAGAGAGAAAGAGAGGGAGGGAGAGATAGATTGATAGAGATAGATAGTTAGAGATAGGTAGATAGATAGATAGAGAGAGAGAGAAGGAGGGAGGGAGGGATAGATAGATAGATAATTAGATAGATAGATAGATAGAGATAGATAGATAGATAGAGAGGGGGGGGAGAGGAGGAGCTAGATAGATAGATAGATAGATAAAGAGAGAAAGAGAGAGGATTGGGAGAGGAAAGAAGTCGAAAGAAAGAGAATGAGAGAAGATGAGAGAGAGTGAAAGAAAGAGTGAGTGAGAGAGAGAGAGAGAGAGAGAGAGAGAGAGAGAGAGAGATAGGCAGACAGAGAGAGAAAAAGAGAGAGAGAGAAAGAAATAGAGAGAGAGAGAGAGAAAGAGAGAGAGAGAGAGAGAGAGAGAGAGAGAGAGAGAGAGAGAGAGAGAGAGAGAGAGAGAGAGAGAGAGAGAGAGAGAGAGAGAAAAAAAGACTTTCCATCTAATTTCTCCAAAGTAGCATCTGCAATTGCACTCTCTTGAAGATAGCATGTTGCAGTTTGTTGCAAGACGAAGACCGAAGGAGAACGCCACAGGAAGCGCCCATGTCATCTTGCAACGCTATTTCCTGAGAATTTGAGTCCCATTTTGCAATTGAAAAATATATTAGAGGATTTTTTGCACACTTTTTTTATTTGACATTTATAATTTGACATTTATAATCCAGTTATCCATCTCTTCGTCAATGTTTGTCAGATTTTTGCAATTCCTTATCATTATGGATTTTATCATCAATGCTATTATTATTATTATTATTATTATTATTATCATTATTATTATTATTATTATTATTATTATTATTATTATCATTATTATTATTATTATTATTATTATTATTCAGTTTATTATTATTCAGATATTGACTGTAGCTATAATGGTAATGGTAATGCTAACAAAGACAATATTGCTAAGAATAACAATAATGTGTTAATGATTATCATGAAAACAATGATAAAAAAATCATGATAATGATGATGATGATGATAGTATTAATGATCCTACCAAAAATGATGATGTCAATAACAATAGCCATAATAACAACAATGATTATAATGATAATAATAATAGTTCTCATAATCATATTGATAATGATCACAATGTCGATTATCATCCTTATCATAATACCATCATAGATTATGATAATGATGATAACAGTAAAGATAAGGATATCAATATTGATGATGATAACAAAATGACAATTGTAAAGAAAACTATAATCATACTATGTTGTGTATTTTTGTGTTTGTGTGTATGTGTATGTTTGCGTTCATATGTATGTATTGCATGTGTGTTTGTTTGGCCGTTTATGTGTGTTTGCGTGTGTGTATGTGTGTGTGTGCATACCCGCATTTGTGTGTATATATGTTCATACACTTGTATAGGCATTTCTGTCTGTATTTCCGCGTCCACCTATCGGCATGTCCGTGTATGCCTCCCTTACCCACCCCTCCTCCTTCCTTTCTCTTTACCAATTTCCCTCTCGCTTTCCCTTATCCCATTTCCCTCAACCATTTCCCTCTCGCTTTCCCTTACCAATTCTCCCTCTCGCTTTCCCTTACTTATTTCCCCTCTCGCTCTCCCCATACCCATTCCCCCTCTCGCTTTCCCTCTCGCTTTCCCTTATCCATTTCCCCTCTCGCTCTCCCCATACCCATTTCCCCTCTCGCTTTCCCTCACCCATTTCCCTCTCGCTTTCCCTTACCAATTCCCTCTCGCTTTCCCTCATCCATTTCCCTCTCGCTTTCCCTTACCCATCCCCCCTCTCGCTTTCCCTCTCGCTTTCCCTCACCCATCCCCCCTCTCGCTTTTCTCTCACCAATTCCCCCTCTCGCTTTTCCCTCACCAATTCCCTCTCGCATTCCCTCACCCATTTCCCTCTCGCTTACCCATTTCCCCTTGCCCATTTCCCTCTCGCTTCCCCTTACCCATTTCCCCTTACCCAACGAGCGCTGACTCCTAATGGCTATCCTTCCGCTTGGCTCCATCACGTGTTGGGTGGAAAC
>BOPN01006285.1:52500-57500 GCA_017312705.2 Penaeus japonicus
GGCAAGTTAATTCATTAAAAGATAAGTAGATAGACAGAGATAGAGATAAAGAGATACATAAATAGATATGAAAGGTGTTGTAGACAGATAGATTGATACATAAACAGACAGAAGAGATTTGAGTGAAAGGATATTACATAGCGTCTTGCAACCTCAAATAACCAAAGTGAATCAAATAACAAAATACAATCAAAAAAAAAAAAAAAAAAAAAAAAAAAAAAAAAAAAAAAAAAAAAAAAAAAAAAAAAAAAAAAAAAAAGACAATTCGAGTCAAGCCAGAGGACATCGCTGCAAGTCACCGCCGACCCGGAGAAGAGAAACGACCAGTGCAACATTGCATCGCTGCGGAATATTGACTCTGCAATCAAGGTGAAGTGAGGTGTTGCTCCCTCACACACTAGCATCCTAGAGGCGAGGGATAGTGGAGGATTGGCGGGGATAGACGGGGCAAATAGATCCTTGGCGGGGATGAAGATTGAGTGAGGAGGGGGAGGGGGAGGGGGAGGAGGAGGGGAGGGGGAGGAGGAGGAGGAGGAAAGTGAGGAGGGGGAGGAGGAGGAGGAAAGGGAGGGGGAGGAGGGGGAGAGTACAAGAGGAGGAGGAAAGGAGGGGGAGGAGTGGGAGAGTACAAGAGGAGGAGAAGGAGGAGGAGGAATGAAGGGGGGAAGAATTAGAGAAGAGAGGAGGGGGAGGGGGAGGAGAAAAGGAGAAGGAGGAGTGGGAGAAAAGTGAGGAGGGGGAGGGGGAGGAGGTAAGGAGGGGGAGGAGTGGGAGAAGAGTGAGGAGGGGAGGAGGAGGAGGAAAGAAGGGGGAGGAATGGGAGAAAAGTGAGGAGGGGGAGGGGAGGACGAAAGGAGGGGAGGAGTGGGAGAGTACAAGAGGAGGAGGAGGAGGAGGGGGAGGAGTGGGAGAGTACAAGAGGAGGAGGAGGAATGAAGGGGGAAGGAATGGGAGAAAAGTGAGGAGGGGGAGGAGTGGGAGAGTACAAGAGGAGGAGGAGAAGGAATTGATGGGGGAGGAATGGGAGAAGAGTGAGGAGGGGGAGGAGGAGAAGGAGGGGGATGAGGAGGAGAGGAGAAGACCTGGGAGGAATGAAGAAGAGTCAGTAAGGGATAGGAAAGGAGGGGGAGAGGAGTGAGGGGGGGAGGGAAGAGAAGGAGGAGGAATGAAGGGGGGGGGGAATGGGAGAGGAGTGAGGAGGGGGGAGGAGGAGAAGGACGAGGAGGAGGAAATGAGGGGGGGTAAGGGGGAGAGGAGTGAGAAGGAGGGAGGGAGGAGGAGGAGGAGGAAAGGAGGGGGGATGAGACGGAGAAGAGATAAGTGGGTATGGGGGAGGAAGAGAGAAGAAGTAGGAGAGGAAGAGGGAGGGGGGGGAGAAGTGTGGAATAGGGAGGAGTATGGTAGGGAGAGGAGGGAGATGGGGGGGGGGTGAAGGGTGGAATAGGAAAGAGGAAGGGAGAGGAATTAGTAGAAGGAGAGGAGAAGGAGGTGGGAAAAGCGAGAGAGATTGGAGGTATGGAGAAGGAGGGAAGAAGGAGAGGAAGAGTGAAGAGAAAAGGAGATAGGGAGAGAGAAAAGGAAAAGGGACACAAACGAGAAAGAAGAAAAAAGACGAAGAAAGTATAAGAGGAAGGAAAATACGAAAGTATTTGGCATGAATGGGGCGGTTGGGCACGCGTGGGAATGTCCGCGGAGTACAAAAGGGGGCGGGGTAAGTGGGCATGAATGAACGGCAGCGTCGAAGGTGTACACAAGGAGCAGGTGAGCGTTTCCTTGACGCAGATGAAGACGAAGTGGAATGGGGGGGGGGGGGGGGAGTGGGAGGGAGGGGGAGTGGAGAGAGGGGCTGGGATATGATTGCGGGGGGAGAGGGGGGGTTGAGGTGAGATGGAACATTCATACACACACACATACCTCACACACACAAGCACACACAAGCAAACAAAAACTACAAAAAAAGTCTCCTAAAATTAACATACTGCAAAGGCACCGTGTAACAGGGAAGCAAAAGCAAGCAAAAGCAAGCAAAGGCAAGCAAGCAAGCAAGGAGCCGAGCATCTGAGCGTTTACACAACTGTTCCCGAGGGGCGCTCAGATGTTCAATTGCTGTGATTAGAGAATTTAACCTTGAAAATGGAATTCTGTGCGAGACGTCCTCAAGAAACACACACACACACTTAACACACACACACACATACTTAAACACACACGGACACACACACACACACACACACACACACACACACAAAACACACATCCACATACCTGCGTGCGTTTACGAATATACACGTCCTGGCGTGAACCCTCCCAAAAAGAGAGGGAAACACAAGAGCCAAAACCGAATAGAAAGAAAAATAAAAATAAAAAAGGAAACAAGATGGCATCGATCCCGCCTTTGCCGCAGCGTCGCGTCGCAAGCGGTGGTTTCCCAGACCAACAGCGGGAGGTAGACCGAGCCGCTTCCATGCACGTCGAACATTCTAGACCTTGCAATAACTCCGTCTTTTGTGTTCCGGACCCGAATGTGGAGCCGACATAGGAGAAACGTCATATGTAATGTATGGATGACATTTAGTCCGTCCGGATTTTTTTTTTTTTTTTTGGGTGGGGAGGGGGGGAGGGAGGAGAAGGGGCGAAAAGTTTTTGATAATTCGTGTGTGTTTTTTTTATTCTTTTATTCTTTTTTTCTCTTTTTTCTCGAGGGGGGCGGGTGGCTGAGGCGAAGAGCTTTCGATCATTCGTGTAAAACTTTCTTATTCTCCTTTCTTGTTCTCTCCGATTAAATAAACCCAAATATAATCTTTTCCATTTTCTATCCACTATTTTTTCCTGATTCCTTTTGTGAAACGGTAGCATATCACCGAAGAGGGAAATTCTGAAAATATAAATTCGACGGATTTTAGCTTTATCGCTGTTCCGTTCACCGGCTCGCTCGCTCGCTCGTTGTTCTGGTGTTTTGCTATTGTTGTCTTTGTTACAATAGCAAAACGTTATTTTTGTTATTGTCGTTCTCATCATTGTTAGTGTTTGTTTTTTATCATTGGTAATGATATTATTGTTGTTGTTATTGTTATCATTATTGATTTTTGTTGTTATCACTATAATCATCGTTACCATTATCATTATCGTTATCTTTATTTTCGTTATTACTATTTTCATTGTTGTTTATGTCGTTGTTGTTATCATAAGTCTTTTTATTATCATAACTAACATTATAACTGGCATTTTTATCTGATCTGCTTGTTGACAATATTTTTTACAGACAAATAAATTCTCTAAGTAAACCGCAGGGTCAATGTGAGGCTAGGAATACAGTACTTTCCACATACTCATCCTAACTCATCCTACTCATCCCCTCCTTCTCTTCTCCTTCCCTCTCTCTCATCCACTTCCACAAACCTCTCAACCCCTTCCCCCTCCTTCCTCATCCCCATCCCCTTTCCTCACTCCCTTCTCACCCTTGCCCCCCTCCCCCCCTACTCATCATTTGATATTACATTTAAAGGAAAAAGTACAAAGACCTTTTTTAAACCAGATAATTATCATGAATAAAATTCTGAGTCTAGATAAAACAAGCTTGTTTATTTCTATGTCTTTGATTCAATGAGGCTTGAATCCGGGCTTAACTAGAGAGCAAGCCATCTCAAGCCAACTCAACAAGACTAGAAAAAGCCGTTAGATTTGACTCGAAGTTCATCAGTGACGTCATATGTAAACAAAGGCGACACGCACCGTAATTCCAATTTATTTATTAGAGTACCATATGAATTAGTATGGATCACCAATTAAGCCAATATTCAAATTATGAGTAAATTCCCATTCAGCTGTATCAGTTTCATAAAATTTCGAAAGAGTAAAACTATCCGAAAAGATTATAGATCCCAGGGCTGCCAACTGCGCATGCACTGATCAGGCCAAATCATTATTTTCACCATAAGGCAGTTTGGGAGTACGAACCCATTAACAAAGAGGTTTAGGTGGCTGTAAACGTATAATATGTATGTCCAAAGTTTTAATAGTTAACTATTGCCTCTCAAAATAAAACTAAAACAATTGAGAAAGTTCTATGATACGTCTTTGCGTAGCTTTCTTGGATCGAAAACTTAAAAGAAAAAGAATTATTGTGTGAATATTTATCAGTCAACGGAGTAATCAAAGTGCTTTTATCTATTTACTTATATCCTTGCTTAGTTCACTACTTTTATGTATTAATTTCTTTATCGTCTATCAACCAATTCAAATCGGCCGTTTGTATATCTATTTATCTGTTAATTTGTAAATTAACATAAATCTTGCTCGGAAAATAACATTTCGTTTATGGTATTTAGAGTGAAGGAGGAAGATGGAGAAAGGATGGGGGGAGTATGGAGGAGGAGAAGAAGAAGAAGAAGAAGAAGAAGAAGAAGGAGGAGGAGGAGGAGAAGAAGAAGAAGAAGAAGAAGAAGAAGAAGAAGGAGGAGGAGGAGGAAGAGGGAGAAAGGGTGGATGGTGGAAGGAGGAAAGTGAAGGAGGAGTATGCAGGGAGGGTAGGGACGAATATTGAGAGAAGAGGGAGGGAGTAAGAGGAGGCAGTAAAGAGAGAAAGGAAGAATGTGGAGGGGAGAGGAAGGGAAGGGAAGGAGAAGGGAGGAAAAAGAGGAAGATGAAGGGAGAAAAGAGGAAGGAAAGATGGAAGAAGGTAGGGAGGACGAGTTGAATAGTGGTGCCGGTAGAAAAAAAGTAGAGTAAGATGGAATCTAGAGAGAGAGAGTGGGAGAGAGAGAGAGAGGTGTCGAAAGAGGGTGCCGATAGATAGAACAAAGATAGTTAATAGTGAGAGTCAATCGCCAGAGAATCTACAAACTCAGCAAATCGATCGCAAGGAGTCGACAAACTCAACAAGTCGATCATGAGAATCGAGCAACTGAGCAAATCGATCACGAGAGTCGACAAACTCGGCAAGTCGATCGCTAGAGAATCAAGCAACTGAGCAAGTCGATCGCGAGGGAGTCGACAAACTC
>BOPN01006285.1:77500-79641 GCA_017312705.2 Penaeus japonicus
AACAGAGACAGACAAATAGAAAACAAAAACAATAAAAAGCAAACAAAAACAAGCAAAGAGAATAAGCCCGAGCGACCCGAAAAACAAAAGCAGCTCAAGCAAGCAAGCAAGCAATCAAGCAAGCAAGCAAGCAAACAAGTGCACTCGACCAGACAACCAGATAAAGATACGTGCCCGACAGGTGACAAAGCTAATTAACTGGGGATCAGCGACGGTGAAAGCGGGGCACGAGGGAAGTGATAAAAGACAGACTCGAGGAGATATTGGAATAAGTGAGCTGATTGTGTCATTCAGCAGTGAAGGGATAAATAGATAAAGAAAGAGAGTGAGAGAGAAGGAGGGGGAGAGAGAGGGAGAGGGAGGGAGGGAGGGAGGGAGGGGGGAGGGTGAGTGTGTAAGAAGGGGAGAGGGAAAGAGAGACAGTGAGAGAGAGAGAGAGAAAAAAAACTTCAGATTCATCTAATTAACAATGATAGAATAAAAAGGGATTGATGAAGAATCGTCGCAGATGAAAAAAACAAAACAAAAACGAAACAGATGCCAAATGGGAAAAAAAAGAATAAGAAGGAGAATAAGATGAAGGAAGGAAGTAATAAAAAAAGAATAACAGAGAAAACATCAGTGGGATAATGACGGGAAAGAGATTGATAATAATTACGTCACTAATAACAATAACAATAATGAGAAATAAATGTAATAAAAAAGAATGGAGACGAGGAGATTAGAAGGATAGTTATGAAAATAGCGATGGTGAAAATTAATGATAATGACGATAATTATAACATTAATGACGAGAACGATAATGATAATGCCAGCGGACAGAAATAGCAGAGTAGAAAGATAAGGATAAAAGGCGTAAGGAAAGAGAGAAAAATAAGAATGAATAAATCAAAGGGGGAGAGGCAAAGGGGGAGGGAGGGTGGGGGAAGAAAAGTTACTAAGAATAAGAACTGAGGTCAAGCTAGGGTATACCTCCCCCCCCCCCCTCCTCTCCCTCCCACCTCGTCCTACCCCCCATCCCCCCACCCCCAACCTTACACTCCTTCTCCTCCTTTTTTACCCACACCCCCTCTTTCTTCCCCCTCTCATCGCTTATACTAGTAATCCCTTCTACTGCCTCTCCCTTCCCCCCTCCCCTCCCCTTCCCCTCCCCCTTGAAAAAATATCCCTTCCCCTCTCTTCCCTTTCCCCCCCCCCTCCCCCATGAGACGATACCCCCTTTCGCAACCAACTAACTCTTTACCCCCTCCCCCTACCCCAACCCTCCTTCTATCACTAACCCTCTACCCCCTCCCCTTACCCAACCCCTCTACCCCCTCCCGCTACCCAACCCCTCTACCCCCCTTTCCCTACCCAACCCCTCTAACTCCTCCCCAACCCGACCCCCTTTATCCCCCTCCAATGTCTTATGCTATTTATTCATTCCGAAGGTGTTACCCCCTCCCTTTCCTCGGGGTTCCTTCCATGTTTACATCGCTTATAGGCCTACTGTATTCTAGCCTCCTATAGGACTCTCCTCTTCCTATTCTTTGTTCTATGTGATCTTGTGTATTTTTTGTGCCTTTTTATTCCTTTATCTTTGGTGTATCTCTTTCCGTTTGTTGATTTATCGTTATTTTTATGTATTGGGATTTTTTTTTATTCAGTTGCGGATTTCCCCATTCTTTTCCTTCTTCCTCCTTCTCCTCTTTCCTTTCTTGTATCTTCTTTTCCCTTCCTTCCCCTCCTAGTCCTCTCTTCTTTCCCCCTCTTCCTATTCACTCCCGTGTAGTTTCCAATTTCCCATCCCTCTCTTCCCTCTCCTTGCCCTTCCTCCTTCCCTTTTCAACTCCCCTTCTCCCTATCTTCCACTTTCCATTTCCTCTTCCCTCTCTTCTCTTTAATTCATCCTCTCTTCCATCTTTCCCCTCTACTGTATCGTCTCTACCTCTACCTCCTCCCTCATCCGCTTCCCTCTCCCTACCCTTCTCCCCCTCCTCCCTTCGTCCCTCACCTCTACTCTTCCCCTTCCCTTTCCTCCTCCCCCTCCCCCCTCACCCCTCTTCTTCCTCTCCTTCCATTCACACTTCTCTCCTCCTCATGTCTCTCCCTCTCCCCTGCCCCCTTACTCCTCCTCCTCTTCGCCCCACCCCCTACACCTC
>BOPN01006286.1:12500-17500 GCA_017312705.2 Penaeus japonicus
CGTTACCAAACCGAAAATAAATTACGTGGGGCCGGCCCGAAAACTTAAATAGATTTTTTCAAACGTCAAGATAGTGCGGTGGGTAGGCCCAAAAATGTTTGCGGGCGGCCCTAATATTTGCAACAGTTGGTAGTCCTGCGTACGCAGAAAGTGCGCCAAAGGATCGAACAACCATGGCGAGCGGGAAGGATAAAACTAGTTCACTCAGGAGGAAAATGTTGATTTCTCTCATCGCTGACCATAGCTATAGCATAGATAAAAAAATGTTCGATCCTGGGAGCATCAATCGCAAGCAACAAGCACGGGCGATCATAACTGCCAGCTTTAATGCCATCTATACAGCAACTCAGCTAAAGCGAGCTTGGGAATACATGCGCGCAACGTAAGTAATATTGAACGTTTTCTGCGTGTTTGTTATTTCAAATATACATATTATGATAAAGGATGATTTATTTGAATTATATTAAGAGATTACTCATGAATAAACACGAGGCAATAGCAAAACAAAAGTCAGGTTAAGAATCAACGATAGGCAGTTGCAATATCAGAATTATGTTTTCTCTTGTGTCAGCGTTTCATCTACATTCTTTGATATGATTCAGAATCAGCTACACCAAATATTTGTATGCCTGTCACCCACCCACACATATGTAACTATGTAGAAACAGATTTTAAAATGTTTAATCGCTACCATTTCTTCATTGATGTCAATTTCAGAATGGGTTGATGAAGGTCCTTCATTCAGACAACAGGACTTTGCTATACCTTCTTCAACTCCAAGCCCTCTAGGACCTCCTTTACTTCCTGGAAAACCCTCTCTGCCAACAGCTCCACCACTGACCCCAGTTCCACCAACATCTGCCTGTGGTGAACCACCATCTCCTTCAACCATTTCATCACCATCCAACCCAACTGAAGGCCACCTTCTTCAACAACTCATAGGAAGGGCAAAAAGAGGAACCAAGCCTCAGAGAGGGAGGAATGCTACAGGGATATTAGGCTGAACAACAAAAAGCTCCATGATGTCCAACTCTTACAGGCGAATGAAATTAGAAGGGAATTCTCCAAGTCTTGTGAAGCAGTTCGAGCATCTGCAGAAAGAGTTGCAAGTGACTTTAAAGGGTTGCAGATGAAATAATTTCATTTTTAGGTGATGCAAAGCAATATTTGCAACTTTATGGCACAAAATCTGGAAAAAAAACATAAATACTGCAAAAGTATTAAATAAAACAACAAAATTTACACAGCTCTTTTATTTCATTCTTATAATAAAAGTAATTGAAAACACATATGGAAAATCCTCTTTTTGCATAGATAAGTCAAATATTTTTTACTAGAAAATTCTTATCCCACTAATAACCAATGCAATAGACTAAATAACATGACTTCAGATATTAAAAAGGAAAAATAAAAATCTAGACATTTCCCACTGTTAGGTAGATATCTAAATATCAGTAAATAGACAAGTATTTCACACACACACACAAAACAAGAACAAAAAAAAAAAAAAAAAAAAAAAATTCCACATAGTTATTTGCGACTTAAAAAAAAATGTATATATATCTTGACATCTATGGTTTCACAGATAAGGAAATATTTCAAAACAGAAATTATGTCTCATTTTACTAATAAAGAATCAGAAAAAAACACTGATTGACTAGGTTTCTGACAAGGTCTTATTTCACTTATAAACAATAATAAGTTAAATGTTTGATATGACGGTTCCTGATACCAATAATAATTACTACAATTTACTATAAACAATTCCTTTTAATATACAGGTAATATAAAATAAGTAGAAATATGCTTAAAGTGGAAATTAATGATTCATCCAATTATTCTCTGACTGCTAAGCCATCTTAAAACCATTGTTCACCAACATTGTTTCTGACATTAAACCCTAAACGATTATAATTAATTCGTAGTGTACTGCATCATGCTCTAGTTCATCTGTGTCTTCTTTTTTGGCAATATCAATATTCTCAGTTGTGGCTAGATTATGCAACACAACACAAGCTGCAACCTATTAAAAATAAAAGAAAATATATATCAGCACCATAGTTTAAGTTCCACACACCCATACAGTATAAATATTTTATATCATATTTATATTAATAATATTTTGTGTAACCAGCATTATTTTGAAAGAAGAAGAATTACCTCTGCCATCTCTTGCTGTGGGTAATTTTCTGCTGATTTTCTGAAGCAGGTTTCTGGTGCACTACTTTGACAGTCGATAACGCTTCACGAACTCCTCCTCAGACTGCATGACAACTGGATCCTTCTATCTCTCACCACAAACGTGGCAGACAGACCTCCTCCACTTCCTCAACTTGGTCCACATTACCAAGCTGCTGTAGTCCTTCTAGTATTGCCTATAATAAAGAGGATTTACATTTCCTTATAGTACACAATTCCCAAATATACAGGGGGGAAGGGTTGTTAGCATTTGCCAGTGCATGAAACATGGAGGCCACAAAATTGCTTCATAAGGTCATATTCTGAACAATTAATTGATAGCATGAACTTCAAATATAAATCATTGCACATAGCTTTTATTCCAAAAAAAAAAAAAAAAAAAAGACCGACTCAAATCGTATATCATTTTTTTTATTTGGTACAATGTAAATTATGATTTCCCATTAAATGTGACATCAAGTATATGTGTTTAATGATTCTACATAAAGTAAGTACATTAAAGGATGATGACAATATCATGATGAATACATTTTAATGACTGATTTCCCTTTATCGACTAACTATTTTAAAGTGGGAGTGATAACAGCTGATGAAGCAAGAAAACTTCGTGATATTGGACACTGTACAGGCTGACAGTACCTTCACCTCACTGGCCTAAATATGTCTATTAATGCACGTCAACCACTTCTTGTGTGCTTCTTATCTTCTTAAAAATGTTATTGGTGTCGTTTGTTCGGCGTTGAAGTTGACTTTTGACGCACGAAGTCCTAGACAAGAGCTCAGGGGCCGGGGGCCCGGAGACAGGTGTTGGTTTTGATTATTCGCGGAACGTTGTTGATGTGTTCCAAAATTCACTGCTGTCAACAAAAGTCTCTGACAAAATATCTGATGATTAAGAGACACTTTGCAAAGCCCACTATGGTATAGATTAAAATACAGTCGGTTCATATAAATGTTTTAGTTTAATTAGAGAAGAACCTTTTTGTTTTTTGTTATAATTATTTCGATTCGGGACGGCTAACCGATCGTTAGGGTGGTTATAATATTTTCGGGTGAGCCCAAACAAATTTCTTTTTAACTAACCCGATTTTTCATATTCGGGTTGGTAAGGTTGGGCCGGTACGAAGTTTAAAAAACGGTCCTTAGTGTTTCGGGGCGATCGGCTCCTTTCAACGGTTTGGATGTTTGGCGTTCCTCTGTTGCTTTTCCGCTTTGTTTCTTGAAAGGACAGTGCCATAACCTTCTCCATCGACATATTGGTAGGAGTCTGTCTGCTTGCTAGTTTCTTTCGTGGCTTTTGCAATCTCTGCATAATTATTGATGACCACTGGGGGCACTACTGGAGTAAGTGTGTGTGTGTGGGGAGGGGGAGGCACCTTGCACCTGCTGCTGAGCTGTGTCTCCCCTGTGGCGGTTGGCCTCGAGGATTATTTTTCCTGTTTTTGTATGTTCGTATACAAATCTCTCTCTCTCTCTCTCTCTCTCTCTCTCTCTCTCTCTCTCTCTCTATATATATATATATATATATATATATATATATATATATATATATATATATATATATATATATGTATATATTTATGTGTGTGTGTGTGTTTGTTTGTTTGCGCGCACTTGCTCGCTGTGTATACCACTAATATTAGAGAAGAACTGCACTTTAACACAAATTTATCAAATATTATTAATACTTTTTAATATCGGTCATAATAACTGTAAAATTAGCATAGTGATCGTTGTTATCATCAGTCGAATTTCAGTGATTTTATTTTCCCTCTTCATTACTATACTTGATTAATTATGATTATATTTCAGGAACAGTAGACGGGGAGGCCGTAATTCGGATTTTACTTTTTTCGTAACTCTTAGTATCATTTGCAAGGCCATCATAATGAATTTTCATTTTCCCATAATTGATCCTCAATATCATCAGCATTATCGTCATTATCATCCATCATTTTTGGTAAGAATATGATGGGGTAATCATCTATATGATTATAATCGTAATTTCTAACATCCTTACTAATATTCTTTTACTATCATCAGTATTTACGTATAGTTCCTCACTTTTACTACTCACACATGTCTATCTTCAGCAGCCTCCACGTCACCGCAGAATCAAAATTACATTTCAACTACGTCATGCCGTACATCAACATACCTACACACTTGACATCAAACATGAAATCAACTTTCTCGTTCGAAAAAGAACACTCAAAGACGATTTTTTTTCTCTCTATCACTCACGTTGGGAATTGGGTCTTGGGAAAGATATTTTGGGACTTTGGTTCCATTTTCTCCCCCCCCCTCCCTCCCTCTCTTTCTTTCTTTTTTTCTTTTTTTCTTTTCTCTCTTTTTATCGTTCTCTATCTTTTTATCTTTTCTTTTCCCCTTCTCTCTCTCTCTCTCTCTCTCTCTCTCTCTCTCTCTCTCTCTCTCTCTCCCTCTCTCTCTCTCTCTCTCTCTTCTTCTTCTTCTTCTTCTTCTCTCTCTATCTCTCTCTCTTCCTCTCCCTCTTCTCTCTCTTTTGACAGGCTTTGGAGGGAGTGGTTGGGTGTAGAATTTGCAATTCATCTGCCTGAAGGGCCACCGGCATCGTCTGACAGCGGCAGTGATAGCTTACCCGACTCCTATCAATTCGGGTGAAATTGGGCAAATTTTGACTGTGAGAATCACCCGTGTAACGACAAGGATACTGAAAGCCAAATGGAAAAGGAAGAACGCCCTCGCTATCAACATTGATGTTATTATTAATTCTGTTCTTACTGCTTTATAGTGTAACTGATGATGTTACATTATGCCAG
>BOPN01006286.1:42500-50000 GCA_017312705.2 Penaeus japonicus
TATATCATACATGAAAATCAAGTTACAAAGGTCAAAAGTAGAATGAATGTCAAGGCTAGTGTTCCTGTCTTGCGTTTGTTTTCGGTGGTCCCGTACTGTTCAGGGCCCTGATTCGCTAACATACGATCCTAAAGCATTTATTCATTAGCGATGGCGAGTCACCTGACAAGATTTACGATGAAAAATCTAGTTTTAAACTCTAGGGCCGATGACGGCCGCCAGGTGGCATCATGGTGTTATGTTATGATAATGTTTTATTGGGCTCCCCTTATACAATTTTTTAACAAGTAAACAAAATCCGACATAGGAGCACACTTTCCAAAAATGACTTCAGTGACGAAGAAGATGAGGCAAAAATTTCACCAGTTATGAGGTTGGGGTTCTCATTGGGTCTGTCCAGCAATATTAGTATAAGGATAACCCAGATTTGCAGAGCGAGTGCTGACTCGCAAGAATTTGTGCCAACGAGTGTTAACTCGATCAGAGCATGGTCCATACCCACTGTGATGCCCAGCCATAGCAGTAAGCGCCAGGCAACAGTGGAAACTCACAGGCTCGGAAACATCAGGACCTTCTGGAGGGGCCTCTGACTGTTAACGAGTGCCATCAAACAGTACATTTCGAAATCCCAAGAAAGTCAGATTGAAATATGTTAATATCAAGAACCATGCAAAAGTACCTAGCAATAAATAAAAGCTGCTGACAGCAACAGGTAATTTTAAATACTATGAAGATGTAATGGTTACCAGATTATGTAGGTATAAAGCTAGAAGTAAGGGATTAGTCAGTTTCTATAAATATTAACCTCTGTCTCTTGTATAGGGTTGGTGAAGGTATGGGATTTGGATAGTTGCTTATCCTCGCACGAGGATTCTTTTAACAAAGGTGACTTCGGCGATAGCACGACCTGCCACTTGGCTCCAGTCTCTGCAACAGATCACATCATGTAAGTGTTAGTGTAAGTCCCTTATGATTATGGTATATGTATAGATATAATTTAAGTTTTATAAATACTTTATGTTCAATTGTATTTGGAAATCCTATAACTGCAAGATGCAAGTAATGCCTACAGAAATGGGTATCTCAAGTGTTAATGTGGAACTGACTTTTATAAATCTATCTTCAATCTCTTATGGCATTGGCTTGTAGTTGCTGTTGCTCAGTTATATCTAATCAGCTTGCACAGATAGCCAGGCAGACCTTACATAATCGTCTAAACTATCCTGGCTGTCCAGTTATTCCGCTACATATTAATATACCAACACCAACAAACACTAAGAGAGTCCATACCTTTATTGATCTGTAATCGGGTGATCTCGGTTTTGTGTGCATTTTCCTTTAACTTCGTTTCGGGTTGTTTTCCCGCTGCAAGAGGTCACGCTCAGAGCGTTTTTCACCCACCCTATTCTTATGGTTTGCATGATTGCATGTAAAATGTAAAAGCATTTGAAGAAAATATTGCCATGCTCAGAGGAGGTATTTTAGTCGAAAAACATGTTAAAACACTATTTTGTCCGTATTATTCACTGCTAAGTGACAATACCAATGGAAAGTGGAAGCATTCTTTTAGTAAGGTAACAAAAATAGGGTTTATGCTTTTTTTTCTCTTCCAAAATAAAAACAAAATATATAAACAATCGTAAATAAACATAACAGTATATGTATTACCTTATTTCTATTTCTTGCATGATTGCATCCAAATTTAAAAGGCATGTGTAGAAAATATTGCTTTGTTACAGCGATGTTTTTTCTAATGTTATTGTAGTGAGCTTTGCCTTTATTCTTCAGTTCTATGTGATAATACTAATGAAAAGTGGAAGCATTTTTTTACTGGGGTAACAAAAAGATGTTTTGTACTTTTAAAAAAATCCATAAAAAAAGAAAATTAATATAAACATGTTATATAAGAGCATGTACAAAAATAAATCATTGATGCATGCAATAAATATACAAGATATATACAACTCCTGCTCCTTCACCACCTTCTCTTGCTTCTCCTCCCACCTCTGTTGTTTCTGCTGAAGCACCTGAACCACCTCCCCGCGCAAAGAGAGACTTTACAAGTTCTGCACATGATGCAGGTCTCCCTCCTACAACCCACACGCCAGCACATGCAACATATCCTGTAACGTCAACAAGGTGCACAGCCCTGAAGATGGATCTGGTTTCTTGCAGTGCGAGTTACTATTCCATCGATGGGCGGCCCCAACAGCAAATGGACGAGTCCAAGCCGAAAGTCGTACTGCGGCACTTCCTCCAGTACCTTGTGTAAACAATTGGTATTTACAATACATATGTCCAGGAGGTTGAAAAAGATCTTTCTTTACCACTTGATGGATTTACGAGTCGTAGATTAGTACTGAGCCAGCTGGCCGCTCAGGTCTACAGCCTTCATCCCGACATTGTAGTCCATCACTACACGAGGTATGCTACGAGTGACCCCTTCCCGGCGGTCGGAAGGGTGACCATCTCGCTAGTGTGGGCTGTCGATAGCATGGTGACAATCCTCTTTCCATCAGGACCTTGACCTGCGGACCTTGACCTCCATGTCCTTGGGCAGGAACTCCTGTTCGTCTTGACAGTTCCCACCGCACTAGTGGCACGGGCCTGTAGGTAGTGAAAAAGGCAGGCAAACTGTACCAGTAATCAAGGTGCAGCTTATACCCTTTTCCTATCTTGTCCACAATGACCTTCATAGTGGTAGGAAGATCGCTACGATCCTGGCCGATGTAGATTCGGAAAGTGCAGATGTAACCAGCTTGTACATCTTCATGCTGCGCCTAGCCCACTTTGAAGATTATACTGCACGGCATGATGGTGCCCTGGAATGCCCAAAGACTCTTGTCGACGGTTACCAGCTTGGCAGGGATAAGCACCGACAAGAACTGACGAAAACTAGCGTCGAATACCGGCCGCAGCTTCCACAATCGGTCATCGACGGTACAAGCGTCATGTAAGAAGTGGGGCATTCCTACTGGCCTGCAGACCTGAAAAAAAAGAAAACAAGTAAGACATGCATCCACCAATGTGCTAAGAAACAATGGAGCATAATAAGGTCAACTAACTTGTTGGTTTCTTTGGTAAATGTTTGCATCAAGTCTAGGGTCAGGAAACAGTCAGAAAGTGTCCTCTGGGTGGAGGTTCTCCCCAGGTGATCAAGCTTGATGCTGCGAACCTATAGCTCCGAGGGATATTATAATTCCGCTTCCACACGAAGCCTGAAGTACCAGGATAATTCCGCTGTGGAGGCTACAGGATGGTTCTCGACAGTGGAGGATTGGAATCGATTGAACTTTCGTTATTAACGAAGTCAAATTGATCCCACTCACTTCGTTATCATCATCGATGCTTTCATCCCAATCAGAGGACGAGGACCTGAAGGAGAAATATGGGGTGCTCAGAATTATTTCTAAACACTTACTAAATTGATTTACATAAAGAAGACACAAGTAAAATGTACATATGACTAGAAGTCTGGGATGCCAAACGTCTTAGCTCCCATGGCCAGTGGAGGGACCAGCTGAAAGGAGGGGACATTGGAATTTTCACATACATAAACACATCATTAAATCAGTAAAGCCATATCACTAAAAAGGTAGTTTTACAGTTAGCAGTAGGATGTAACTCTACGCCTTCCCACTCATTCTCACAACCACTATCGTCCTTGCAAATATCTAATACAGTAAAATCACAAAAACAACAAAAATTACAGTTTATTTCCAAGTAACTCGAAAGCGTTGAACATATCACTAAGGAACACAAACACATACAAAAAAAAAAAAAAGATAATAAGTAAATAAATAATAATAATAAATAAATGAAATAAACAAGTGTACAGTTTCCACATTCATTAGACGAGGAATCATCTCTCATGGTTCCAGAAGGGAAAGTTAGGAGTCTTCAACGTCGGCCTCGTCTAATGAGGTACACTGAATTGAAAAGTACAACTTTCATAAAAACGCAGGTCAACTAGCACTTATGTGGCCACAGGTATTGAGTGGAACCTATTTGTGTGTTAGTCATTTCTAGCCCAATCGCCTTGCACAGTCACTGAATTGCATTCCGTGAGAATCTGTCGGCTCTGCAAAATATTTATAAAAAAAATGATAGTATATTGAACGAAATGGTGATTCTACAGTTTCGAAACGTTTTTTTATAATGTCTTTATTATTCCATAATTTTTTTTAATTCTTCAGTACTTTAAGATATGTGCATGACTAAGCATTACTCTTTCTCTCTCTCTCTAGCCTGTCGTGTTCCAATGCCCATAACAATTGCCTACGGTAAACTGAAATATAGGTCAGTTATATAACAATATTGGACAATTAAATATACAAGATGAACAATACATGGAATTAATAGATCAATCATACATAAGACATTTTTCTTCCACGACATAATTACTGCAAAGTTACTTATATGTGAATATGTATTCATTTATTTACCTGGGCCATTGAAATATGCAATTTCATTATTGCATTAAGGATCTCGCATATATCAATTTTATAAAATCTATATAGAATAACTGATAAAATGCAGAATTTTTTGCACTTTTCTTACTGCTCATCAGCCTTTATCTTACAAAAGATTTTTTTAAAAGACAGAACCCTACTAGTTGAACTTACAAACAAATAAAAAGGCTTTGGACTTTATTTACTCAAAATCAGTGAGAAATAAAAGTTCTATGATATAGAGGTTATATATGGATATTTCATATGTCTCGCATATGATTTTTAAACTCATTGCCAAACCTATAAGCATGTTATGCACACACACACACACACACACACACACACACACACACACACACATATATATATATATATATATATATATATATATATATATATATATATATATATATATATATATATGTATATATATATATATATATATTCAAATATATACATATATATAAGTATATATATTTTAAAATATATTCATATATATATATATATATATATATATATATATTTATATATATATATATATATATATATATATATTTATATATATATATATATACACATACATATACATATATACATATATATATGTATGTATATATATATATGTGTGTATATATGTACATATATGTATATTTATATATATATATATATACATATATACATTTATGTTTATATGTATATATATATATTTATGTATATATATGTGTATATATATGCATATATGTATTTGTATATATATATATATGTATATATGTATATATATATATATATATATATATATATATTTATATATATTTGTTTATGTATATATATATATATATATTCATTAAAGCATGGGTCAGTAACCTTTTTGAGTGCAATGTGTCAGTGCTATGATAATTTTTTTAACTTCTCATTCCACCTACCTTTAGTGTCTACAACAAATATGTATAAAATATTTTTTATTAGGAAATCAAATAGCAATACCCTATAATATGACATCTTTCAAATTCTGTGATTGTCCATGTATCAGTACTCAAATATACTACTTGCTTTCCTCCCCTTCTAATGTCCTAATATTATAATAACTATAATCAAAAGTATAGCTTTGATGATACAGTAACCGCTGAAAGTTGTAAAAATGATTATGTAAACAAAAGGCATTAAGTAAATTAAAATCAGGACAGCCTCCACATCCTTAGGCATCGAATCAGTCAGTTTTTGAGAGGAACCAAGTGGTAGGCGATTGATCGAGAGGTCCTTCAGTGGGTTGATGAGGCACAGCACCGACGATGTGTCCTTATCCTCCATCATCCTCTTCATGTAATCGCAGAGATGCTAAATGGGGTTGAGCTCGGTGTTTCCAGGTCACTTCAACACGCGCAATACAAACAATTACATAATATGAATAATTGCCTGATTAACCTGCATTACCCTCTAATCCTATACATGAATTACATAATAGTAATAAAAAGGAATATTGTTACACCAAAGCACATGTCTGGCCAGTTATGACCGCTGGGTGATCTCTAGAGTGCTAGATGTGCCTTTAGTGAGTTGTAGATTGCAGGTATCTTCTCCAGACACTGCAATTATCTCTATCACAAATATTGAAACTTAATTTAGTCTTTACTTTGTCTTTGGTCATTAAGTGCTGTTTCCTAATTGCTTCTGCTTTCTTCAAACTTTACTTTTGTGACCTAGACAACAATGTTTTGAAACACCAAATTTCTAATAAATTACAGAAAGATTCATGCTATGCTGTTCACTTATAATTTTCTAGAAGATTCATGAACATTTGGGAAGTTACTAAAAGTTTCAAGAATTATTTGTGTGTTCTGGTTACATGGATATGCTCATTCAAGTTTACTTCTAAATGTTGAAGTAGATACATGTTAAGTCGTAGTAGCTACCTTCAGTTGTTACAGAAGGCATGGAGAGGTTGTAAGCATCCAGCAAACACAATTTGCTGTCTGTGGCGAACTTATCAAGGCAAGAGTAAAGTATTTTGGCAATATCTACCAAACAGTGGGAGGCATACAAGGCGTATTTCGGCATGACTGTCCGGGATGAAAACACTATGTGGACATCTCGTTCCGCCTGTGAAGTCTACAAAGGAACACTAAGTAAGATGGACAGTTTTGCTTGTTTGCATATTGGAATTTTGATCTTGAACATAATTCTCTTTTGTAGCCAGTGCTATTGTAAAAAAGTAAATATATAGTAAATTTCATCATTCATATATTAGTCCGTAGTTAACTATGTTGTTTTATTCTCCTAATGTCACTTTTTTCAGGATAGTACATAGGGAAAAATATAATGATGACACTCGCAATCCCACGAATTGAAAGTGAACCACCTGCTCATTCAAGTAATTGCTTCTTCTGCATGATAGACTTTTCGTCATCCATTGCCCCAGTGCCACACTGCCCCGAGCTCCCGGTACCCATCCCCTAATGAAAGTAACCGTCTTCAGAAGAGAACAGTAAATCAGAAGAGGATGGAAGTCACTGATCCAGATAGGAGAGATGTAGCGAAGAGGAGAAAGCCAATCTACCCCAACCTAAAAGGCTAAAACAACTTGGTCAGAGTCTTTGGTCTCACTAAGTCTAATAGTAAGCATTTCACGTCGAGAGTCAAGCATTGAAGCTTGTTAAATGAAATTGAGCATGTTGCAAATCATAGGAAGCGTCACCAGTATTTCCCACACTTCACCCATTAAGAAGACCTTTGCTTCTGAAACGATGTGGCTGGCATGTTCAAGATAAGTGGAAACACTTGTGACCCAACGTGTGGCACCATTTTATCGACTGCTCATCCAGGAGCCTTGAAGCCATGCTGCTTCATAACCGGAACTTGTATCAATCTCTTACCCCGGCTCACCCAGTGCAGCTCCAAATGAAATAAGTAAGCGTCATGACTACGAATTTTCTTGAGGTATGAAAAATTTGTTTGGGAGGTTATCATTTAGAAGTTTGACATTCCATGTTATCTTTGTCTTCTAGATAATAGGGACTATGCAGCACATGGCCAGAGGTGGGACTGACCAAAA
>BOPN01006286.1:57500-60000 GCA_017312705.2 Penaeus japonicus
CGTTAAACTAGATCAGTTTCATATAATTATAAATATCGTGGAAAATAATTACCAAAATACTAGAATTTATGAATCTTTTATATGAATTGCTTTCAAAAATCGTTGTCATTCGTGACTTGTTGTTCATATTAAGAAAAAAATTAAATATCATCCCTTTTATTAATATGGGTACTATTCAAGATTATACTTATGTTAGAGACTCATTGGGTATTTCAAAGAATTTGTAAAAAATCCCGAGGTAAAATTCTGGAATAGTTATTGGCGGATTCCTTGCAATGTCTAGACCAGTGATTCCCAAAGTGTGTGCCGACATTATCTCCTTGGTGTGCCGCGAAAAGGATATCATTTTGCTAGATTTCGAGAATTCCTTAGACTGATCAACGAGAATAAGTCGAAGACTACTGTATAGTCCAAGATTATCTATCTATCTATATATATATAAGGCAGGTGTACCGCCAAAATATTGGTCGTCTCTTAGTGTGCCGTCATACTAAATAGTTTGAAAACCACTGGTCTAGACGATGTTAGACCCATTGGGTGGGGTGGGCATGAAGTATCCTAGGGAAGTTGCGGGGTAAAATCGGTAAATAGCCTATCGAAAATTGGTATTTTATCTGTCAACTAACAAGTTACCTATTAAAGGGTATATTTCTGTTTACTGTGAATATAAGTTACTTTACAGTTTACTCACCCGCGGGGCGCGGCACGAAGTGATTTTTGAATGCGCTGTTTTCGGGGTAATTTTTGTCTACCAAATGCTAACCCTACAAACAACCCAACCTTAATTAGTTTTGAGGTTAGCCCTAGCTAGGGGGGGCGGGGGCTTTGCTCCCCCTCTCCCTCCTCCCCTTTTTGCAGAACACTCAATGCCACTTGCCTTATTTTGGGGGGATGCGCTATTTTCGTATTTATATCCCAACCCAGCGACCAGCTAACTTTACCCATTTTTTGTTCCCCGCCTCATTTCTTCGGAGCACTTCCTGCTGCTTATCTTGACTTTGGTTTTGATTTCAAGTGAATTTTAAATATTTCGATCAATTTTGATTGGCTATTAATTGAATTCAATACACGCACTCTCAGGCCGATTACGTTACGCATGCGTGTGTGACGTCATGATCCAGTCGAGCTCGTAATCTGCTGAAGTAACCATCCCTGTCAGTAATCATTCTATATATAGATTCAGAATTTTCGACGCTAGTACCGTGCTTGTTTCTTTGTTACGTTAAATAATATTGCTATATTTGGTTAGTAGATATCACAGTGAATCCGTTGATATCAATTTCGATGGAATTTAAAACGCGGATCTATTCTAGAAAGTTCCCATTCCTGATGAGAGTTTACATGCATGTTATCTCACTTTTCCAGTGAATGTCATTAGGGATAGTCGGCATTGCATCCCCCTTTTCCTGAATGAGGTTAATGTAAATTGCGAAAATACTTTGCTTCTTATTTCCATTACATGTTTCATCATCAAACCTCTTTTTATAGCAAATTAAAATAATGTGCAGAACATCCCAACGACTTTTCGAATTATTTTATATATCCACTTGATTCGGTTTATTGTTTCCTCATCGTTAAACAGAAGTTAGGTATAGGTCTATTAACTATCAATGATCTTAGATGAAGGAACATTTCTTAACACGATGTGCAGATTTCATCTATTATTTTATGACATGCAGCGGTATTGGACATTAGTAGTATGTATTGATGAAGCAAGGATAGGATTATACTGAACTGGCGACAACCCATTCATGATGAATGTTACTCTGCAGTAAATGTCTGTCTGGTTCGTATTATGCTTAATATATTCCCTAGAGTAGAGGTACATCCGAATACTTCCATGAAGGTAGGTTCATTTTCTCTCTCTCTCTCTCTCTCACACACACACACACACACACACACACACACACACACACACACACACACACACACACACACACACACACACACACACACACACACACACACACACACACACACACACACACACGTACGCACGCACCCATAAATAGATAAGGTAAATTTACCACCCCTCAGCACCATAGAAAATGTTACACTAAAATGTTAATGGTAAGCAGATTAACATTTGCAGAGGTTTTTCTGTTTTACATAAACAATATATGACAGCATATTGATAGTTTGTACACGCTATATATACAAAGAAACAATAAGCCAAATTGCAAAGAGGCAGCGAAACAAAATATTCAGAATGGGTTGTTTTACACCAATAATATACATCAGCACGTTAATAATTTGCATACGCTAAATATACAAAGAAACAAAAAATCTATTTTCCAAGAGGCAACGGAACAAAGTTATCAATGCCGTGTAGTTATACAGCAATAATATGTAGCAGTATATTAATAATTTGCATTCGGCGAATATACAAAGACACAAAATCCCAAAAAGGCAACGAAACAAAATATGTACTAGTATGGACAATAATACAGATTTTTTTTGTTTAACAATAGCATGCGAATTGCGCACCGTTTCGAATTAT
>BOPN01006287.1:17500-20000 GCA_017312705.2 Penaeus japonicus
TATTTCAAAAACAACAACGACGCCCGTTATTTGTGGGGTCGTTAAGGAGCTGTTGGACGGGCCGCGTGGAGGCGCAGGTGCTAAAAGGTGAGGCTAATTATATGGTCTTTGGTACTTTTACGTCGGGGATTTTTCCGGGGAAAGAGGTCTGTCTGTCTGTCTGTCTGTCTGCTGGGCTAAGTCCGCAGGGAGACTGACTGTCCTTGACCTTCGTTCTTCTGTGTCTTTGTTTTTTTTTCTGTTGTTGTCTGCTTGTTTGTGGTGTTTCTATTTCGGTTTTGGATCCACTGTTTTTGTTTCCGCGTTTGTTTTCCGTATGTGTTATATTAAGAAAGGAAGTGATATTAAATTATCATAACATTAAAAAAGGAAGTTATATTAAAGCATCATAACGTCTGAGTAAATAAAATGTTCTTTCAAAGACGAAACTCAAAATGCGTCTTTTAATATAATGATAGATTATAAAATCATGGCTTTTTATTACTGTCAAATAACAGAGCGTTAGACTGTGTACATCTTTAATATTAAGACACCGTATTTGCACTCAGAATTTCACGGTTTGCTTAATCTTGGCTTTATATCCTGAGCCAAATAAATACAAGATACAGTTAGAGAGACCCACAAAATTCAACAGACTCTCCCAAGCATGCAAACAATCAAGCAAATGTTCCTTTCGTCTGACATGGACAAGTCATGCGAACTAACGAATCAGCGAGGCGTGACGTCACCACAAAGTCAACAAAACAAATGCCACGCTGAGACCTAGAAATCCGACATCGATCCATATGCGAACGACGGATAGGTAAGTATGCCGATGACATATAGGCGCATCTTCGAAGGCTGCAGATGCGTATGCGAACGACGGAAAGGTAAGTATGCCGATGACATATAGGCGCATCTTCGAACGCTGCAGATGCGTATGTGAACGACTTGCGTTTGTGGATGTGAACGACTTACAAATGCGTAAACAAATGACTCTTAAATTTGATATCTAGTTTTTCTTTGATGTGAAGTTCAGTGACAAAAATAATACTGATAATGCAAAAGACATTATTCACATAAAACTGAACTGAAAGTCGGAAGAAAAACAAACAAACAAAATACAAAAGACGAATATAATGTTGATCATAAACAGATAAATAAAAACGTGGAAAACACCTGCGTTAGAGAGAGAGAGAGAGAGAGAGAGAGAGAGAGAGAGAGAGAGAGAGAGAGAGAACAAAAACAAAAACATAATTTCCCCCGAAAGATAAAACAGTGATAAGATGTATTTACTGGCCAGTCTGGAGATTCCCATCGGAAAACAGGTACGTACGAGAGAGCGAGGAAAACCGGTTGACGAGAGAACACCAGCAAACCGGGGACTGAAAGGGATGAGACTGTTATTTTCCGCTCTCACTTGCAGACAGATCGAGTTGATGAATGTTGTTTATTATGATTCATATCATTATATAAAGCTGACGGTGCTTCTCAATAGGGTGCGAGTACATGGAGGTAAACACAGAGCACAGAACATCATTTGCATATGAATAAATAATCGTGTTTGAGCTCCGTTTGAATACGTAGACAAACATGATATCTAGCGAATAACGGGAAAATGATGATTGCTTGTTGATAACGATGGAACGCTAATTACCGCATTAACAAGGTGATTAAGAGGCGGTTACAACTTATATCCAATTATCAGGATCGATTTTGCGTGCAATATAATTCATATGTTGCCAATTATGGGGTTATAGGTCATAATGTGAAAAGGATGACTGTGTAACACATATAACGGAAAGTCTAGGAGCGAGTTCGTTATGGAGTGACGCCCACCTAACAATGTGAGATACAGGGAAGTATAACTTGACTTATAACGTGTGCATTGGCATGTATAGTTTTGTGATTTATATGCACGTTTTTTTTTTTTTTTTTTTTTTTTTTTTTTTTTTTTTTTTTTTTTTTTTTATCAAATCCCTACGGAACGTGCAGGTACGTATGTGTGTCTGTGGTTATTCGAATTAACATGTAATACTTTCAAACTAATATCAATATCATGAATAAGTGTATATATAAATATGTCTTTTATGTTGCTTTTTCTTCTTTAAATATGTACAGGGCGTCTTAGCGAAAGAATATCAGCCCAGCATTACTTTCGGTAATATGGTGTATTCACGTGCGTGTCTCTCCATTGTGGGTCGAGGAACAGGTAAGTTGCACGTTTTCATACTGGTAAGAATGATTTAAACATTTTCCTTCTTGCTCTTCTCTCTTCATGTCTCCACTCTACTCATCTCTCCTCTCTCCTCCTCTTTCATTAGCTTTTCTCCTCATTTCATAGCTTTCTCTCCTCATTTCTCCTCATTTCTATTCATCTCTTCTCCACTACCCTCACCTCTCCTCTCTCTTCTTCTTTCATTAGCTCTTTTCCTCATTTAAAAGTTCGTTCTCTTCATTTCTCCTAATCTCTGCTCAACTCTTCTCCACTCTCGACACCTCTCACCTCTTCTCATCTCTC
>BOPN01006287.1:60000-65000 GCA_017312705.2 Penaeus japonicus
TTCCTGTTGTATATCGCTGGTTTTCTTTCACTGACGTGGGTCGAAAGTATGTTCAGCAAATATATCTGTAATGTAACCCATTTCTCAGTAGAGATACTTGGTTTGCAAAACTGAGAATACAAACTCACACAAAAGCACATGTCTTAACTTTTTTCTCTTTTTTATCACTGAGCTTGGTAAACATTTTGGCAACCCCATGACTCGCTGGTTTGTGGAGTGTGTGATTTTTGCTTCCTTTTTTATCTGCAAAATAAACTGTATCAAATAAACACGGCAAAAGTCTGCCAAAGATCCTCTATTAGCCAGCAGTCGTGTCGGTGCTGTGTGTTTTCAGGTTAAAGAAATATCTTCGCGTTGAATGTTGAAGCCGCGTGTTGGGTAATGGACCTGTAAGGATTCGAGTCGTTGTGTGAATATTGATGTCAATTGTTCTGGCATCTGTTGCTATGATCTGCGATAATGCTCAGTAACGTCAGAGGTCGTGATTTGATTTCCATAACTCAATATTCTATTCTTATTACCTTCTGTGATTTATGGTTCCATGAGAAGTCAAAATGATTCAACACTAGTCAGAACGAAGATGGAGTGACAGATATCAGTTCTAATTTAAACTGACCCTTAAGATCAAGCGTTCTACGTGGGTATGATAATAGGAATATTGTAATCCCTTGATTACAATAAGCCAAACCTGCACTCGAGCATACATGATATTCCTTTTTGCACAACGTGAATATTTGCGCAAACTGGTTTACATGTCTCTGTTCCGCATCCTTTGAATGTTGGCATCGGCACGTGAATGAACGTGGGTAAATACCTACGTGAGCATGTACATATGGGTGCCGTTTAAGTGTTTGTATTATAGTTGTATCAGGGTGTACGGTACTTGAATGGGTGGCTTTGCATATATATGGGCGCCTAACAGTGGTTGTTTGTATGAGCAAGAATTCGAAGAGGGAGTGCACTTGTGTGGCACGTAGACATAATTGGCTGTAAAGGCGAGTAAAGAACCGAAGCAGATAAACAGTAGCCATATTCAGTAGCATTTAGATAAGTGTGAGAGTGTACATAGACTAGAGGAGCTTATCGGCAAGAGTACACGTACGTTAAACAAACGAAGTGAGAAAGACAGCGAGTGCGCTCTATGGAATGAGCAGCCAAGGGTGGACGTATGGGCGGATGTCGGACAAAAGCTATGCGTGGGCGTGAGACACATCGGCGGTGCACGGGCGGAGGTGCAGAGGTTGCCGGCGGGAGTCACTTGCAAAAACATAAACAGGAAGAAGCATAACGGTTTGTCTGCCCTTGTGTTAGGTCCACTGGGTACGGGGTGTGGAGGGAGGAGGGGAGAGGGATGGAGTGAGAGTGGGAGGAGGAAAGAAAGGTTGAGAGAGGGGGAGAGTGATGGAGTGAGAGAGGGAGAGGGAGAGGAAAGGAGAGAGGGGGAGAGGGGTGGAGTGAGAGAGGGAGGGGAAGAGGAAAGGAGATAGAGAGGGGTGAGGGGGAGAGGGGTGGAGTGAGAAAGGGAAGAGGAGAGGAAGGGAGGGATGGAGGAGGGAGAGATGGGGAGAAGGAAGGAGTGAGAGAGGGAAGAGGAGAGGAAAGGAGAGAGAGGGGGGGAGAGGAAGGAAGATAGGAGGAAGAAGAAACGGATAGAGGGAGGGAGGGAGGGAGGAGGAGAGGGAAGGAGAAGGAAAGGGAGGAAGGAGGGTGGAGGGAATGAGAAGGCAGGATAAAGGGAGGAGGGGAGGAATGTAAAAGAAAAGCGAAGGAGAGAGGATGAGAGAGAGAAGTAAGAGAGAGAGAAGAGAAGTAAAGAAGGACGTAGGAAGAGACGAAAGGGAAAGAAGAGAAGAAACAGGGGGAAGGAAAGTAAGGATAATGAGAGAGAGAGAAAGAAGGAGGAAGAAAGGGAAAGAAGGAGGAAGAAAGAGAGGGAAGAGAAAGAAGGAGGTAAGAAACAGGGGGGGGGGAGTAAACAAGAGAGGTCAAGATGTAAGCAAAAGGAAAGGGAAGCAACGGACGAGAGCCACAATAGAAGAAAAGAAAAACAGCTGGTGGAAGCCCGATTGTCAGTAGGTCAGTTGGGTCTTATCTCTGCCCATTCCTCGGATGCTGGGCGCTCTCTGCTCCATCGCATACCGTTAGCGTCTGTTTCGCGAGGTCTCTCTCCCTTACCCGGTCTCTTTCTCCGTTTCGTCTTAGTCATGGCTCCTGGGAACTGGTTTCGCTCTTTGGTTATACTCAAGAATCACCTGTGCTTTTCGAAATACTGTTGTTTTTTGTTTTGTTTTGCTCTCTCTCTGTCTATCTATCTTTATTTTTCTCTTTCTTTCTCTATCTCTTTCTCTCTCTTTCTTTCTCTTTCTTTTTCTCTGTCTCTCTCTCTTACTCTCTCTCTCTCTCTCTCTCTCTCTCTCTCACTCTCTCTCTCACACACTCTCTCTCTCTCTCTCTCTCTCCCTCTCTCTTTCTCTCTTTCTCTCTCCCTCTCTCTTTCTCTCTCTGTGTGTTCCTGCAATGCCCTTTTTCCCACTTTTTCACATGTTTGCCTTGCTCTCATAAACCCGTGATTGATGTAGCATAGCGAAGCGAATTCCCTCCATCTAATGTACCCTTAGGATTCGCATCATTACAGTACGTTCGAGCGTACATCCTCAGCTGGTGCGTTGCTACAGTGAGTACACAAACCGCACATAGCTGGGTGCCGCGAGTCCGTAAAGTCGTTATGTCAGTGTGTCATTCAACATAAGGGGGGGGGGGGGTTGGAAGGGGAGGGGAGGGAACGGAGGGGAAGGGGGGGATGTACTGTAAGGGTAGGTTGTGAGGGAGATGCAGGGGGAGAGGAGGTAGAGGGTGGGTGGGAGATGCATGGGGAGAGGAGGTAAAGGGGTGGGTGGGAGATGCAAAGAGGGGGATAGGGAGGGGGATATTGGAAAGGGGTATGTGGGGTAGATACAAGGTGAGGGCATAGAGTGGGGAGAGGGGGGGCTGAAGAAAATCTAGGGGGAAAAGGAGACGGGGTATGAGGTAAAGGGGTAGCAGAAAGGGAGGGGAGGGAGATTGTTTGGAGGAGTAAGAGGGGAGAGGGGGTGGGTGGGGGGGGGGGGGGCAGGTTCATAATTAAGAGGCTGTGATTCAAGACTTCCGTGCCGTGTTGCTGGTTACCTGGGTGTGACGTTGCAGAATGTGTGTCGAGATTCTTGAACGTGTGTATGGGTGTTTCCTTTGTGTGTGTGTGTCAGAGAGAGAGAGGGGGGGGTGGAGAAAGAGAGAGAGAGAGAGAGAGAGAGAGAGAGAGAGAGAGAGAGAGAGAGGGGGGGGGGTGGTAAATAGATAGATAGAGAGAGAGGTAAGTAGATAGATAAATAGATAGATAGATGAAGAGAGAGAGAAAAAAAACGAGAGAGAAAGGGGAGAGTGATAAAAAGAAAGAAAAAAGAAGAGAGAGATAGGTTGATACATAAATAGACAGATAGAAAAAAAAGAGAGAAAGAGCTCCAAAACATTCTCAATAGACCTAATTATCTATCGCAAAGTTACTCCTCATTTTGATACTCTAGAAAGACCTAACACCTTCAACAACAATCAATTTAATTTCACGTCTCCAGCCAGACCACCGCACCATATCAAAAGCTCTTCACACTGCAAGTCTAATGGCTCTTCCTGTATGTGTATCTCGATGTTTGTCCAGCTGTCTCTGATCGGTGATTTCATGGGTCTTTTTTTGCTTTCATTTATATATATATATTTTTTGTCGTGTATCAATTGTATTTTTCTCTATCAGTTATCTTATTCTTTTGGTATTACTTATGATCATTTAGGCTATTTCATTTATATATTTTTTTTTCGTGTATCAGTTGTATCATTCTCTATTAATTATCTTATTCTTTTAGTATTTTTTATGATCATTTAGACTATTTCAGTTTTATATATACATTTTTTCGTGTATCAGTTGTATCTTTCTCTATCAATTATCTTATTCTTTTAGTATTACTTATGATCATTTAGGCATAATACTCTTAATCTTTTTATCAAATAAACACAGGCAAAACTTTCATCCATTGCCTGTTCTGTTTAGTATTATCATAGTTATTATTATTATTATCATTATTATCATAGTTATCATCATTAGTATTATTGTCATGATTATCATCATTATAATTATTATCATCATCAATGTTTTTATCACCATTATCATTGCCATTATTATTATCATCAATATTGTTATCATTATCATTATCATTATTATCATCAGTACAATTATCAGTCTTATCACTATCAATATCATTATTATAGTTCATTATTATCATCATCAGCATCTATCATTATTATATCTGGTATTGATATCCTTATTACCATTATTATCATCGTTATCACCATTATCATTATTATTGTTATTATCATCATTGTTAATATTATCATTGGCATCATTATATCTACTGTTATCCTTATCATTATCATCTTTATCCTTATTGTTGTTGTTATCATTATGATCATTATCGTTATCATAGCTTTTTATGATAATTATCATTGCTATTTATGTTATTATCGTTATCATTGCTATTTATGTTATCATCATTATCACCTTTATTGTTCTTATCATTATCAATATTAGTATTATTCTTATTGTCATCATTGTCATTATTATCATCATTAACATTATCAATACTAATACCTTTTCAAAGTTTGCAATCATTATCATTACTATCATCATTCCTACTCTAATTATCATCATCATTACCGTTGTTATCATCATTATCATCATTGCAGGATTGCTATGAACATCATCACCGTTAGTGCTATTATTTTCATCTTAGTTTCATATGTCCTTATAATCCACCATCCTCATTATTGTTATGATAATGATTTCCATCTCTCTCTCTCTCTCTTTCTCTCTCTCTCTCTCTCTCTCTCTCTCTCTCTCTCTCTCTCTCTCTCTCTCTCTCTCTCTTTCTCTCTCTCTCTCTTTTTCCCTCTCTTTCTCTTTCATTTCTTACTCT
>BOPN01006287.1:77500-79593 GCA_017312705.2 Penaeus japonicus
CACTACACAATACGAGACCATCATGTCATTCGTCATACCATTCGTCATGTCCACACTTCAGTTCTGCTGTGTTGTCACCGCTATGGCACAGCGCATCGCCTTGTTGCCGCGGGGAAAAATGATCTCGTGGCGTTGATTAAGTGGAATTCTTTTGATGTCATTTGTCTTCATCTAAAATTTAATTTGGCTGTGCACTGGTAGGTTTTTCATATTATAAGGGTAAGTTGATTCATATTTATATATGTGTATGTATATATATATATATATATATATATATATATATATATATATATGTATGTATATATATACATATATATATAAATATGTACATATATATATATGGTTATATATATACATACATATATATGTATATATATATACATATATATATAAATATATATATATATGTATATATATACATACATATATATATATATATATACATATATATATATATATATATATACATATATACATATACATATATATATATATATATATATATATATATATATATATATGTATGTATATATATATATATATATATATATATATATATGTATATATATGTATATATATACATATATATACATATATACATATATATATATATATATATATATATACATATATAATATCAGCAGCTATTCAATCGTCTGGCTTCGCAATTTAAATCTTACACCTCTACCCATTGCAGGATTTCGTTATGTGTGAATTCAGTGTGATTTCAAAATCTGTTTCAAAAGGTGTGGTTGACAAGCGCTTGAAACAGTTTCATGGGCGGCAGTAAAATGGATATATAGCGTTGTCTGTGGTCGCACACACACGAGTGTTTAGCATGAAAACAAACAACAGTAACCATACATGTAAATTATGTGCTTATTACTATCTTGTAAACCATAATTACTTATTTATGATACTAATATAAATATATGATGAATTCTGCCTTTTTAGCATGATAATTGTACACAACAGGGAAGGGATAGAATCTATTTCGTCAAAATATCTACAATATCCAGCGGTTTTCTGAACCGTTGACTCGTTAGAACAGACGACACCGTGGCTGTCAAAATGTCAACATGGTGAATCGCCGGAGAACGCGTTTCCTTCCCGATAATAAAAGACGGTCATAAACTAGAAAGGCCGCTAACGTATTGGAACCATAGCCCAGTGCCTCCTGCTTTGATGTGCTTCGTGTTCTTGCTAGGTGGTTATCCTTCTTATCCAATATACCAAATATGTGCTGTTGTCATGATATTGCTATATCAACTTGCAAATTACCCAGCATTATTAAGCTTTTATGTTGTTATTATTATTGGATGTTAATCAAAAATTATCATACTCCATACACTTTTCCCATAAACTTCCCTCCAGAAGCCATACCATGAATTTTACTAGTATAGCTTTTTTTCTCTTTTTTTGAGGGGGGAGCGAGGAGTGCAAATATCAAAAAAGCAATTCAGTGGTCTGGTCAGTTCGCATTTCCCATTACTGCTGTTTGGAACTGATCTTTGGACGCCCTCATCGTCACAAAACCGTTGCTGGCCGAACCGATCTGTGTCAGTAGTCTATAAATGCAAATGATTGTTCTAAAAGTCTTATCACTTCTACTCACTCCTCGTGTCCATTGCGAGTCGAGTCACAGAGCCAATTTTGACGCTTCTGTCTCGCATCTTCCCGTTCGAGATGTAGCCGAGAGTGACACAGCGCCGACCAATGCCATACAAATACATGTCTTCTTGTCTGGACTTATGACATGTGTATTGTCACGACATGAGTCTCGTGCTCCACAAATCATCGACGTGCTTCTTTGACCCAAATATATATATATTTTTTTTTCTTATCATTCCTCTTCCTCCCTTTATTAGATATGTTATAGTTTGTTTATGATTTGAAGTTCAACACAAGAGCAAACTGAGTGGGTTTGGGAGCGACCTGCGTATTAACATCCGTGGTCATTTAATGGCAGGTTCCGGCAGGTAAGTCCTATGAAGCCCCGGCCTGGCCTAGTAGTAGGCTATGACAGGTGGCAGCGACGAGGGGGTGGGAGGGGGAGGAAGGGAGGAGGGAACGAAATGGTCACGGGGAATAAG
>BOPN01006288.1:0-10000 GCA_017312705.2 Penaeus japonicus
GCACAATATAACTTCCTCTATGAAAGCATAACAAAAGCTGAAAGTACTTTGAGACAGCACTGGCTTATGAGAGAACCACCCGAAGAATTTGAATCGGACTGCAGTTTGTGTCAGAATTTGTATGTCAGTTATGATCAAAAGTTTGGAGCAACGAAAATTATATTTACTTTACTTTCGATCGGAAATGAATTATGTTGAGCTGGTATTGAGGAAGAAAAGAGAACGTGTATTAATTTTCGTATACAGATATTCGTATTTCATATACTTCACTCTCTTTTGTAACTAAATTAAAGAAAACTTTTGTCTATTATAAAGACATTTCTCGCTAAACAACCTGCCTAACCTAAATACCATTAAGACTGCATAACTACACAACAAATATATATTTTTTCCCTTCTCCCTTTTAAAATATTTATTGAAGGATTTCCTTGAGTCTTCCACTAAAAACAAATCCTTCGCTTGGTGGTAGCTTACTAAATCAAGACTCATCAAAATTAATCAAATAATGATAGAATATAGATTGGTTGTGAAATAATCTTTTGAACGAGCGGTGGCAACAATAGCAAACCACTTTTTCATGATTTACAATTGTCAATATAAGATAGCTTTACGTGCATAATAACGATCATATATATATATATATATATATAATACACACACACATATATATATATATATATATATATATATATATATATATATATATTATATATATATATATATATATATGTGTGTGTGTGTACTGTGTAGGTATCGGCAAACACATCGTCTCTTCTGATAATCTTTTTTACTCTGTACACAGACATACAATGTGCACACAAATGTATATATATGTATATATATATATATATATATATATATATATATATATATATATATAAGTATATCGTATATACATATATGTATATATATGTATATATACATATATATATACATATACATATATATGTATATGTATATATATATATATACATATATAAGTATATCGTATATACATATATGTATAAATATGTATATATACATATATATACATATACATATATATGTATATGTATATATATATATCTATACATATATATACATATACATATATATGTATATGTATATATATATATATATATATATATATATTTACATATGTATATATATATACATATATGTATACATGTATATATATCTATCTATCTATCTATCTATATATATTTATATATTTGTATGTATGTATATATGTCCATATATATACATATATATATATATATATATATATATATATATATATATGATAAATATATATATGTATATATAAGTATATATATACATATATATATGTATATATAAGTATATATATACATATATATATAAATATATATATAATAATAAATATATGTATATGTATATAAGTATACATATACATACACACACACACACACACACACACACACACACACACACACACACACACACATATATATATATATATATATATATATATATATATATATATATATATATATATATATATATATATATATATATATATATATATATATATATATATATATATATATATATATATATATATATGTGGCAGAAAAAACACTTACACTAAATACATTTATATGACATTGAGATAACAGTTCCAAGATTTACCTGGATCCCATCTTAAGGTCTGAGGAGGAGGGGGAGAAGAGGGTATATAAGAGGGGGGGGGGGGGTAAAAGGGGAAGCAACATACGACTCCTTCCCCTTCGCAGAGAGAGCACAGTCAGCAACAGCAGTCCACCTGAACCGTCCGCGATACTCATGAAGTCATGTCACGCTACGCAAAGTAACCACACCTATCTCACCTGCCTACCTTACCTGCGAGCGGCATTCACGCTAAATGTGTTACCATTATAGCAAACACCACCTGTGCAGCTCCACACCTGTAGCTGAAGTCATCCTAAAAAGGTTAACATTACAACCAACTTTTCACCTGAGATCTTTTGACTAACTCATTGTTAAGAGAGCTTCGCCAGGTAATAGTGGTTTACCGCGACCCTGGCCAGGCCTTCTCTGGCAGTTAATGCCCTTCCCCTGAATACTACCCCTGACAATTTATACCACCCCTCCTCGGCGCCCGTCAGCTTCCCGTCAACATGTGATATAAATTGCAAGGGCTGACTTTTTGTTCACCTCTTTCTTTTTCGTCAATTTTTCTTTTTCTCTGGCACTTGAAAGGACCTGCGGCGGTGACCTCCACTTCATTCGTTCCGACAAGGAGCGCAGCCCCAGTCCCCATTGTAGAAGGCTTGGGACCAGGGAGCGGTACCACGTGTCGAGCCACGATTTCCCTGGCACGTGACGTATCTGCGTCACTCCACCAGGTAGGAGGGTGAGTGAAAACCCGAGCTTATCAAAAAATAATGCTACCATATCTTGTCTTCGGATAAGAGAGTCAAACTCATGCTGGTTCTCAAGAACATCGACCAAAGCATCACACAATTGCATCCTGACGAAATAGCAGGGTAGATAGAAAGAACTTCCCCACATGCTAAGGTAGATATAGTCTACATCATGAGCAAATTCAACATGATCAAAGTGCATTTTAGCAACATCAGCACTGCTAACAGTTATCAAAGAAAAGGGTCTCAGAATGTTTGCATTCTCATATCTTCTCACAATGCACCAGTTCCATCAAATGGTGCCTCAGGTATGGTGGTAATCACCGGACTCTAGCTAACCGCTGCCCCAAGAGACTAAAGGTGATTAAGGGGACAGGAACAAAAACGCGAGAAGATGAAACAGCAGGAGAACCGCACTTTCAGCGAGGTAGCCAAACAAGCTGTGAAACAAACTATCACGGACACTAAAGAGACAATCCACTACACAATAATGGATGCCACCCCTCAAACACAACCAATCATCCAACTACCAAACGACACCTCATTAGAGATTCTGACTATCCTCATCAATGCTCACCTCAAATGCCTGAGAGACCCCAACAGCGACTACAACAAGGTTGCCAATAGGGGACTAAGACTTGTCGGTCTCCCAGCAGTCATCCTAGAGCCAGAGAAGGATTCTTCCAGCATCCTGCGTGTGATCGCTCCCTCAATGAGACTGAAGAATACTAGCACAGCAGGATCGCAAGAAAGTGTGCAATCCCATATACTTGCACTCGAAAAGCATGACAGGCTACTCAGCCAATCTGAAGATGATGACATGGAAGAGAATTGCGAACTCGAGATTGTTCTGCCTGAAGAACCCGAAGCGGAGACCCAATGAGGAGACCTCAAAAACGGGAACTCAGTCTCCACAAACTTTTATTCCACCGGTGATCCCAACTTATTTGAGGAAAAGCAGGCTAGAAGCCAAGACATAGCTCCTGCAGACTCAAAAAAACTGAATGATGTCATCCGATCAAGCCAAAGATGCTAGGACTACGTCTGTATGCAGAAAAAAAGAAAGAAAAGTAGCAGAAAGTCAATTGGTGACGAAATTCGCAAGGGCGCCATAAAATACACTTAAAACAACCCAAGGTTTCAATCAGCCGAGTACGAGACCAAGATCTTAAAACACCTTAAACACAGGAACATTGAAATAAGATACAGCATGATTGAGGAGGCACCGAACCTCAAGAAAATTAGAAATAGTTTTGATGAAATGAGAGAAAGGCCTGAGGACAAAAAAACAAAACATTTAATGACAAGGCTCAACATTGTACAACATAATGTCCGCCATTGGAGCTCGTAGCGATCGAGAGAGTTGAGAAATACGTATAGAGAAATCGACCCGGAAATCATACTCATCAATAGCCATGGGAGGAAGGAATCGGAGGGACTTAAAATCTTCCCATATAACACCTACTTAACTAACAAAATCAGGTGAACAAAATGATTGAGTCGCTATACTTATTAAAAGGAATGTCAACCACCGGATTATAGATGACTTCCAATCAGAAATGCTGGCTGTTCAGGTGGACACCTCAGAGGGGCCTGTCATCATAGCAACCTCATATCTACCCCCGAGAAGGCCTTATTTACCAAATGCCGATTTTATGCATCTGATAGGGGTAAACAAACATGTTTACCTACTGGGAGATCTTAACGTCAGACACCGCCTTCTCGGTCACACCAGCAGCAATGGCGTAGCGCACAGACTGGTAACATTTATAAACAACGGACAGGTAACAGTCTTGGGTCCTCATTTCACCATTTTTGTCACCCAGAATTCGGCTTCCACTCCTGATCTGGTAATTACCAACAGATATGGCTACTTAAATACTCAGTCAAGGTCCCTTAACAACTAGTGACCATATTCCGATTCACCTGACCATATCAATCTCCTCAATCATGGTCCCTTCTCCACCACGACCTGATTACCGAAAAGCCGACTGGGACAAATTCAAAGAGCTTTTGGATGACACTCAAATAGTAAGTCTCATGAACCATCACCATTCTGTACTAGACACAGACACGGAGAACTGGCTTACTGAGGCATCATCTGCCATCATCAAACAAATGAAGAACTAAACCACCTAAAAGCTTTGTACGAAAACATTAAAACTCGCTGAGAGATCAGGCTGGACTGCAGAAAGACGGCTCCAATATAGACAACTCCAAACACAAATAAAAGAAACATCTAAATCCATTTTACAACTGAACTCTCATCACACACAAACGAGCCAGCTACCTTTTGGAGAAAGATTCACCAAATGAGGGGGAACAATGACTCCTACTCACCATATATTCTCGATGCCAACAACACAAAAGTCTTCGAGGCAGATGGCAAAATCAACATTCTGAACAGATATTGGGTCAAAATTTTAAAGATCTCCGACGAAGAGAACCGAAACTTTAGCCAACACACCAGCAGGTGGTCCTCAGGGATCTCAAAAGGTTCCCCAACAAGTTAAAACCAGACGAAATCATAGACCTCAACAAACTCTCTAACGACAATCCGTTAATTGCTGAAATTTCAACAGATGAGATCAAAGCCACAATAGTAAAAATGAAAAATAAAGCAGCAGGGATCAGCAAGATCAACAAGATCGACCTCACCAACCTCCCTGAGAACTCTCTCGTCAAACTCAAAAACATATACAATGCTTGTCTAGCTGCTGGATACTTCCCGAAAGCATTTAAAGTTGCCATGGTAACGCTGATACTAAAACCAGGTAAACCTCCTAACAGACCTGAAAATATCCATCTCATCTCTCTTTTCGAGGTTACCGGAAAAATCCTCAAAAAGCCAACCAAAGACTTATGAAGTATCTCGAAGATAATAACATCCTAAATGCAACCCAATATGGCTTTAGAAGAGGGAGAGGTACCACCACAGCAACACCAATCGCATATGAGAGCATAGCGAATGCATTAGCAGATAAACAGCAATGCAACATCATCCTCAGAGATGTATCAAAGGCATTTGATAAAGTCTAGCATGACGGCCTACATCACAGACTTATCGATGCCCAGATGCCTGGCCCAATAACCAAACTACAAAGCAGTTTTTTGAATGATCGAAAATCCCGGATTAAAATTGGAAATCTCTGAAACGTAATTAATCTACATAGCGGTGTCCCTCAGGGGAGCGTAATCTCACCCACGCTCTACATCCTGTACACCTCCCCGCTGCCTCCACCAACATTTCATCACACATATATATCTACTATATACTATCTACTACAGGCAGTGCAAAACAAATCCATCATCTGGGTAGCCGGATGCAGATACCCAAACATTCTGTCTGCAGCAACACTCCACAGCAGATTTAACATCATCCCTATGAATATTCGTATTCATAATCTTGCTAAGAAGGATTGGGAAAAGCTTGATATGATAGAAGATCATAATTACCAAAAAGTAATGGAAAAGGATATCGGCACAGCAAACCATTCTGCCACGCACCCTCGTAGAACCGGAACCGATGTACAGACGTAGACGCGTCGACCTCGTAGCCTGACGACCCTAGCGAGCCTCAATGATCCCTCCTCTGACGAACACTTCTGACGATTGATCTGAAAAGAAAGAGAAAATAAAACAAGGATTTTGTTCTGATTGTGAGAGTGTATAGTTGGAGCCTTACGAGACTCCAATCATGCAATGTGCTGAACTCGCTCAATGGAAATAGGAAAAGAATAAAACTCTCCAACACTCTTATCTCCTCCAGGGGTTCGAGGAGATATGTGGATGTGGTAAAACTGCTGGAGGATCGAGTGCACGGGCGTATAAAAAAGGTGTTGGTAACTAACAATGATTTCGATCAATCCATCTCATCTTATTAATATATGTAAATAATGACCCTAAAATTCAGACCATAACAAAAAGGAATAAACAAAACAGTACTACGTACTATACAAACAAATCCTAATGACTATGGAACCTGAGGATGCATATTCTGGGTGTACATTGTGTATTCTGAATACATACTCTATATCTTGAATATATACTGCACATTTCGAATAGGTGCTATACTTGTAAATATATACTATATTTGTAAATATACAATTATATACAGATATAATCACGAAGAGTAGGAAGCGCGAGGACGGCAAGAACTGGGTTCTGAATCCTCTGTTCGGTCAATTTTCCTCCTTTGTGTTGAGACACACGTTTGTTGAGACAAGCGCCGGTCTCCCCGAAGTATTGCCTCTCGCTGGAGGAGCAAGGGATGGCATAGGTGCCTTCCTTAGCAGCAGAAGGAGGACGGGTGTGGATCAGGTTGCGACGGAGAGCGTTTACCTGACGAAAGGGAAGCCTGTAGTTGAGAGGGTGAAGCAAATGACGAAGAGAGTGGATTTCCTCGGTGTAAGAAAGGCTGAGGACAGGCAGGGGAGAAGTCTCTGGGAGGAAGGTCATGGTAGAAGGAGGAAACGAGGGTATCCCAGCTTGCCGAAGGATCGACGTAAAAAATCTTTCCATCCAGATGCTTTGGGTCACATATGCGGAAGGTACGGAGAAAGAGAGAAGTGGCGACACCTCTCTTGACATGGAGCGGGTGGTAAGACTAGTGCAAGTGTACAAACATCCCTGAGCGGTGGATTAAGGTGTCCAAGAAGGGGAGCTGATCGTCTACCCCCCATTCCCCCTTGAAACGAATGGAAGGAGAGAGAGAATTCATCTTATCCAGGAAATCCGGAAAGAGAGTAGGGTCATGAGGCCAGGAGGCAAAGACGTCGTCGACGTATCTCAGCCAAATAGCAGGACGAAGGGAGATGGAGGGAAGAAGCTCAGCCTCGAACTACTCCATGAACAGGTTGGCCAGGACAGGAGAAAGAGGAGAGCTGGAAAAAGACGTCATTAGGCAGAGGAAGGCGGGGGTCCTCAGGAAGGAGATTCCTCATCATGGGGGTGACCCCGCGAACCCGGGCGATGAGATCCTGAGAGTGGCGTGTGTGTGTGTGTATATGTATATATATATATATATATATATATATATATATATATATATATATATATATATATATATATATATATATATATATATATATATATGTATATATATATATATATATATATATATATATATATATATGTATATATATATATATATATATATATATATATATATATATATATATATGTATATATATATGTATACATATATATACATATATATATATATATATATATATATATATATATATATATATATATATATATATATATATGTATGTATATAGATAGATATAGATACATACATACATATATACATATATATATATATATATATATATATATATATACATATATATATATACATACACATATATACATATGTAGATATATACATATATACATATATACATATGTATACACATAAGTAAAACACAGTTTTACACACTGTTTACACGTGTTGTTGTCAGTTTAAAGAGAGAATCAAAAAACAAAAACTCTGGCACCATTTAACTTCACCACAACAGACAGATTGACGTGTTCGTTTTTTATCCATGAATGATTTTTTGCAACACTTTTTTTTTCACCGGTTTGTACTACGCATACATGATGAATTGCGCATTGCATTCTGTGCTTGAACTTTGTGTATTTTCCTGGTTTGGTTATGAAGTCGTGACCTCTGGCTGGTTGTGAATCTATCTTATTAACTTAAGATAGATTCAGGCAACTGTGGCATTGAATTGAGATAGAATTGCACTGTGGTGATAAAATGTATTGAGTATGCATCTATCTTATGGAAATTACTTACGAAGAATATAAGGAGATGGCACTAAGATTTACCGAAGGAAAAGATAGTACATATTTTTAAAATTCTTATTGCATTGTGTTTAGCACAGCAAAGTAGTTAAGTTCATATTTTCAGTAGCAGTGAAGGTGTTATTGTAATTATGATTATCATTATTAGATTTGTCATTATTATTATTATCATCATTATTAGATTTGTCATTATCATTATTATTATCATTAATATTATTGTTGTTGTTGTTATTATAATTATCATTATTATTTTCATTAATATTATATATCTTTGTTTATGGTGTTGTCATATCAGTATGCATACACACACTCACGCAAGAATACACGTGTATGCACATGTGTGTGTGTGTGTATATATGTGTGTGTGTGTGTGTGTGTGTGTGTGTGTGTGTGTGTGTGTGTGTGTGTGTGTGTGTGTGTGTGTGTGTGTGTGTGTGTGTGTGTGTGTGGCATATATTATACATACAGACATATATGTGTATATATATATATATATATATATATATATATATATATATATATATATATATATATATATATACATATATATATATATATATATATATATATATATATATATAATATATATATATATATATATATACATATATATACATATACATATATATACATATGTATACATATACATATATATACATATATATACATATACATATATATACATATGTACAGGTGTGTGTGTGTAGAAGAATCCATAAAGTGTTCGCCAACATACATCTTATTAAGATAACTCTGATACATTAAGAAAAAAATTGAGTGAAGTTTAGATTTTAATAATGACGTATGATATGTGTCATTCCTTCGTATATATTCTAGTTCAAAAAGAAGGTCTATCATTTGCCACACTCCACTGAATTTCTCTTATGAGTGTATCTAAGTCTTAAGTTAATTGAAATTATATGAAGTACTTTAATGCCTCAAAAAAAGCTTTAGATAATCTAGAGATGCGATTATAGGTCGTGTATATAATATAATTTATATATTCGTTTTACTCAGTATTTCTATATCATGTTATCTTGTCTCCTGTAGTTATTTTTAGTGCTTTGTATATGTTTATTTATTTATATTTTGAATTTATTCATAAATATTTTTTCCGATGTTGCATGGCCATGTTTTTTTTTTGTTTTTTTTTCAACTATCAATTTATACACAGATTTCATATTGTGAACTTGGCGACAATGAAGCTATACCTAATAATTAGATAGCTAGACAGATAGACAGACATATAGATAGATAGATCGATAGATCGATTAATAGATATATAGACAGATAGATACAGATAGACGGATATAGAAATAGATATAAAACAACGGAAATAAAAAAATAAAAAAGAGAAGGAATGAGAGTGCGAAACTTGGAACAAATTGAAGATTTCTAGAATTCACATATTTGCATAAACCGAGTTTCTAGGGTCAAAGGGCACAGCCGTGTACTGTCAATAAAATCAAACAGGTTTCGTCGTAGTCATCGAATTGGATATAGTGAATAAATTTCGAAATCCGTTAAGGTTTTAATTGCAAAGAAATTTGTTTTATTACCATTTTCACACGGAAAACAGTACTTTAACTTCTGTTTGAAAATGTGTCATTCCTCGAGAGATGGAATATCTCTCTATTTGTAGTCAGAAGAATGAGAAGAAGGAAGGGAGAGAGAGAGAGAAAGAGAGAGAGAGAGAGGGAGAGAGATAGAGATAGATAGATAGATAGAGAGAGAGAGAGAGAGAGAGAGAGAGAGAGAGAGAGAGAGAGAGAGAGAGAGAGAGAGAGAGAGAGAGAGAGAGAGAG
>BOPN01006288.1:35000-37500 GCA_017312705.2 Penaeus japonicus
TATATATATATATATATATATATATATATATATATATATATATATATATGTATATATATAGTTGGATAGATAGATAGATAGACATAGATATATATGAATATTCATATATGAGGATATATATATATATATATATATATATATATATATATATATATATATATATATATATATATATATATATATATATATATATATATATATATATATATATATATATATATCTGTCGCCAATCACCCCAATCACGCACTCGCTTTCCAAGGCGATCTCTTTATTTGATTCTGTGTTCTGATGATTTTCTGCATTTGCATACAGCCATAACGTATGTGTGTGTGTGTGTGTGTGTGTGTGTGTGTGTGTGTGTATGTATGTGTGTTTGCATGTATACATATACATAAACATGTATACACATACACGCACCAAACGATAAACACAAAAGCACACACAGTCATTCAGATAAACAGAAGAATATATTCATAAACAAAAACAAAAACAGACATATAACAAGAAGATAGATAAACAGATAGACAAATATCCATATACCACAACTAAAACAACAACAACAACAACAAGAAAATCCAGACATATAACTAGAAGATAGATAAACAGATAGACAAATATCCATATACCACAACTAAAACAACCAAAACAACAACAACAAACACAGCTTCAAGAAAATTCTTCCGCTGACCTGAGGAACATGCAAACAGCAACGCATAAATAAGAAAGACTCTCTCTGCCTGGCAAATTTATGAAGCCATTCGTTGCAACATCATTCTCTCTTGCATCACCTAATGGAAAATGTTAATTAGGCAAATTGGATCAACTTTTTGCATCTTGCGCAACGAGAATTTCTGTGATAATTCTGTTACGTTTGTTTTAAAGAATTGAAAAAATAGAGAGGCCATAGAGGAAAGTACAGAATTTGTTTGTTTATTAGAACGAGATGAATTGTTGCATGAATTTTTGCATCCTATGGATTCTCGAAAATGTTTCTGAATCTGCAATCACCACTGAAGAAGGTTTCTGTGTGAACTGATGATAAGATGCTGAAAAAATATCGAAAATATAGTTATCATCAAAATGTCATCATTATCATTGTCATTTCCTTATTATTGTCTTCAACATTTGCATTAGCTTTAGCCTAATAATTATTATAATATTTGTGGTTTATCATTATTATCATTATCATTATCATTATTCCATCGTTATCATTAATAGTAGTAGTAGTATCATTATCATTATTTGTTATCACTGTCATCATTATCACCTTAATTATTATCCTTATTAATATTGTAGTGGGTAATTAATTAACTCCGTAGAGTTTTGATTGATGGTAAATTTGGTAGCGTGTTACCCAACTACGCGTAATTATTCAATGTGTGGGTCTGGCGGATTTTAGATAAGATGACTCTCGGGTGCAAGAAAAGGAAGTTCATCCCGTAGCCACCATTGAAACAAAGCTGAACCGGCAGATTTAAAAGGCGACATAAAAAAAGGAGCATCCATATTATACATTTATTACCACAGTCATTCGAACAAAACCAATATACAATGACAACACATCATACACTTACTTGATAAAAAAAAAGAGGGTAAAACCATACAGCACAGGATACTGCCAGCCAGGTAAGAATCCAAGAGGTCGTCTGCCACTAGACAAGTCCAAGAACCCTCTCTCTTTTCTCTCTGCCCTGACCTGACCTTTTATGTGGCAGTTTCCCGCGCTTATGATGAGGTTTTACCCATAATCCAATATATTATAATTAAAAATGAAAAAAAGTGTGTCTTAAAATTAAACGTAAAATACATAAAATAAAACTAGAAATAAAACACATACAAAAATGGGCATAAAAAAAACTTCAAACAGGAAAATAGGAAAAAGTGAAAGAAGGAATCCGAGTGGAAAATGAGAGAAAACAGGAAGAGATAAACAGATGAAAAATGAAGGTAAGGTGTTATAGTCGAAGGAAAAGAGACAAGATCAAGGGAAGGTAAGTAAAGAATATAAAGTAAGCAGTGTATAAGTACTTGTTGTGTAGAGTAGTAGAAATGTAGATGTAGACGAAGAACACGGAACAATCAGAAAGGTAAGGCGAAGGAAAATAAAAGCACACTTTATTCTCATTAAAAATAAACACACACACACACGGAATAGGGCAGCTAAATCATCTTGCAGGGCGGAAAGGTCCGTAGATTCTCTTGTGACGTCACGGGACAGGCGGCCCGAAATCTGCGGGACGACCCGCCTGATACCAGGGGTTAATTCACTACAAATATCAGTATTATTACCATTAATACAATGTTGTTATTCTTATTGTCATTATTTTTACTATCATCATCATTATTATTATAATCATTATGATGATCATTATTAGGGTTATTATTCGTATCATAACCATCTTTACTACCAATATCCTCATTTGTTATCATTATTGTCATCATCACCATAATTACTATCCTCATCATCCTTATCATTATCAATATCATTAGTATTATAAT
>BOPN01006288.1:52500-55000 GCA_017312705.2 Penaeus japonicus
GTGCCCGACCAGCGTAATTTAATAATTGGGAATTAATTGGATTAGTACCCTTATTCACCCATAGAGTTGTTAATGCCGAACTTTGATATATTCAAATAGGATTATTGTTGTGCCTATCATATGTGTGATTCGGTAAGGTTGGTATTCTTTGTTTTCTCAGCTACCGTTAATGTAACTTCAATATTGAATCGTAACAGATCCAGATATGTACAGGTTAAAGTATACATTTATAGTTATATGTATGCATGTGTGTGTGTGTGTGTGTGTGTGTGTACACATGTCTGTTTATCTCCCTATGACCCCCCCCCCCTCTCTCTCTTTATATATATATATATATATATATATATATATATATATATATATATATATATATTCTTTATGTGTTAACTTTTTTAGGCACGGGATTCCGTTGTTCTGATTTGTAAATTGTATGCATATATATATATATATATATATATATATATATATATATATATATATATATATATATATCTTCCTATATATAGCTATCCATCTGTCTGTTTTGGCTCTCTTGCGGGTTTTACAACTCGAATTGAAAACGGCAATGGGATAGAAGGGCTTATCGAACACCGTTGAATTTACAGAGAGGGAAAAGGATAGAAAGCAGACATAGAGAGAGAAAAAAAGTGAAGGAGAGAGAAAGAGAGAGAGAGAGAGAGAGAGAGAGAGAGAGAGAGAGAGAGTTGGGGGGATGGGGGGTGGTAACAAAATATTTCCACCTGTAATATCAGCACCGTTTACTGTGTGCAGTTTCCAAACGAATACTGGGGAACGGATGCATAACATTATTCTGATCGCAACTCCCATAAGCCATATTTTAGGTCGCAAACAAAAACCGATACCACTTCTACACAATCATCGTATGGTGAATTTGTTCATAGTACACCTGCAGACAAACACACAAACACACACACACACACACATACATACACACACATACACACACACACACACACACACATTTATCTATATATCTAAAGATGTAGACATAGATATAGATATCGATAGATATAACGCTCAATATTTTCCACTACACTCAATCGAGCAAGTTTGATTGAGTGTGGCTTAATGCTTTCTTGACAAAACGCCAGTTATTCTTATTTACCGGTGACTTAAAGTTGTTTCTTAGGAAGGCAAATAAAGTTTAATAAAGGTCAAATGTCGATAAAACTTTACTGAAGGCCTTGTCACCTGTTTGATGTCCGTTACTGGGGTATAGATATCTCAGTTATCTATGGCTTAGTTAGCTTGCCCATATGTTGTTGATTGTAGGTTTTATCGTACACCCTGGTAATATTATGCACCAAAAAATTATATTACAAGTAAACAAGTATATTATGACGTGGGGTATACGTTAGAATATGAAGTTTTTTTCCCGTAAAAGTCAAAGGTAAACGTTATTTCCCATCCGCCCGTAGACTTCGAAATCATCAAAGAAAGACTAAATTCAGTAGAAACCCTCTAGAAAACACCCTATCCATTCTAGGATTCGCCTTCGACCGAAAAAAACAACAAAGAAACACCACAAAAAAAAAAATAATAATAAGCATCGGAAAATTTTGAAGCTTTGAGGAGAACGAAAAGTTTCTAAATGCCTGAGGTATTTTGACACCGTGCAAAAAGCAGGTCATCCCATATCTATGACAGAATATGCTCTCCCAGACTGGATGCCTTACCCTTGCACGCATCCGAAAGTCCGGACACGACTTCTGCAACTTATCACATCTCAGCAAGTGTAGGTACCAACATTGCTCAACTCTCTTGCTCGTGGACGTGACGTAACTGCTCCCACAGTATTTCATAAAGGCCAGAACCAGTATGAACCATTTCTTTCACGAATGCAGACACCGTAACACTATCCACAACGAATCTAAAAAAAAAAAAGTGCATTTAAGTGAGAGTCTCTTGGACAAATGCATATCAAAGGACATTTACCTCGAGAGCCAGACAACGGTGCAACACTTCTTCAGTAATGTTTACCGCACGAAAATCTAAACATGCAGTAAGTAAACAAAGTCGTGAAGACCACGGCACTCGGAAGGACTACGAGTTACGACTCAACTTATCATTGTTACTGTGTGATTTTTCATTCGTTGATTCTTGCTGTGGTCGAAGGTCTAACCAGCAGTAAGCTTTATCGAAAGCGAAAATATATAAACATATATTGCACATGTTTTGTTTTGTTTTGTATTTTTTTTAGATAGGGATACATAACGAGAAAGAAAGAGATAGACAGACAGTCAGACAAAGGAGACCAATAGATAAAGAAGGAGATAGACAGACAAAGCAGGAGACAGAGAAATATGGAGAGAGAGACAGAAAAAATACAGGTAGAAAGATAGACCGGTTACCTTCCACAAGGTAAAGGGAGAGACAGATAAAGAGAGAGATAGAGATAGATAGACAGACAGATAGAGAGAGAGAGAGATAGACAAAGAGAGAAAGATAGAGAGAGAGAGAGACAGAAAAGATAGAGAGA
>BOPN01006288.1:75000-79574 GCA_017312705.2 Penaeus japonicus
AAAGTTATCATTTTTTTGCACAAGAATGATCTTATTTTTATCTTTTATTTTAATAATGATGGTACTGCTACTACTGCTACTACTAATGATAATGATAATAATAACAGTAATGATGATAACAATAATGATAATGACAATAGTGATAATGATAATAGTTATAATGTTAATGGTGATAATAACAACGATAAAGGTAAAATCTTTAATAACAACAACGATCATAATCATAATCACGATAATAATGATCATTCTCATTCGGTTTATCATCATCAGAAAATATATGAATTATCAATTTTGAAAATCACTACCATTTGTACAAAAATCATTGATTATGATCAATGTCTTATACATCATTACTAGAGTTATCATTATCATTACTGTCATCATTACTACCATCTTCTGTTAATACAAAAATTGTTGTTAATATCGACATTCCTGCCCAACAATATATATATATATATATATATATATATATATATATATATATATATATATATATATATATATATATATGTATATATATATATATATATATATATATATATATATATATATATATATGTACATATATATATATATATATATATATATATATATATATTCATATATAAAAAGAGAGAGAGAAAGAGGGAGGAAGGGAGCGAGAGAGAGAGAGAGAGAGAAAGAGGGAGGGAGGGAGCGAGAGAGAGTGAGAGAGAAAGAGGGAGGGAGGGAGAGAGAAAGAGAAAGAATTATATTTTTTAGTTTATGATTTTAATTATCATTACGCTTACTATTTCATCGCTATTACTGATGCGACTATTATTATTATTATCATTATCATTACTACCGTCATCCTCATTTCCATGAACTCTTCAATAAACTTTGAAGGCAAGGTAATAGTATAAAGTTTTGGGCAAAGACAAATTTTGTTAAATTCTGTTTTGATATTTTTCATAATCATTTCTATCATTCCTTTTATTGTTATCAATGTCATTGTTACAATCAGTATCATGGTTACCCTCAGTGTTATTGTTACTATCTATAACACTATTACTATCATTATCATCTTCATTATCATCTTCATTATCATCCGTGGTAATAAGAACATCATGATTTAATTTGATCATTTATGCATAATCGCAGATTTCTTCTTTTTTTTCTTCTTTTTTTTTGTTCATATCATCTCGTTTGAGTTAATGTATTTTGATTTTCTTATTTATCTAAATCATCATGGTTTTATGCATACACATATATACATAGGTGCATACATATATACAAATATACACACATACACACACACACACACACACACGCACACACACACACACACACACAGAGAGAGAGAGAGAGAGAGAGAGAGAGAGAGAGAGAGAGAGAATAAGAGAGAGAGAGAGAGACAGACAGAGAATCAGAGAGAGAGAGAGAGAGAGACAGAGAATAAGAGAGAGAGAGAGAGAGAGAGAGAGAGTTTTAATGTTTTTTTATTTTTTTGTATATCCAAACAAATATGCCATACCATTGATACGTTAGTGCCTGAACAGACCATTTCAATAAAACGTAATATCAAGGTCAACATTTTATACACACGTCGCTTATCTACATATACATACACAAACATATACATATACACATCCATAAATCTACATTAAAAAAACAAAACATCCACATACCTGAATCCCACACCGAAGCCATACCACGTGACCAAATTGACGGTAAGATGTCTTGCAGAGGAAATTATTGCAGGTGGAGTATGTGAGCCGCAGTATCTCCCTTGCTCGGGAGCGCGGTTCGTAGGTCCGTCCAGTATCTTGCAAAAGACGGGTGAAATTGCATTGTTGTCATGGTGTTTTCAAAGCGGTTATGTGGCTTTGAATAAGATAGTGTCAGGGGGATTACGAGTGTAAATAAAGTAGGACATTTTAGGATGTTCGGGTCTAGGTTTAATACGGAAGGGAGGATATGGGTGGGATGAGGTATGAGGATATTTTGAGTCTGGGGGAAATGAGGATATATGTGTAGAGGGGAAAGAGGAGATGAGGGCATGATGTAGAGGTTGTAGTGGGGGGAAAGGTATGAAAAGGTAGGAAGGAAAATGGAAGGAAAGAAGGAAGGAAGGACTAAGGAGGGGGAGGAGTGGGAGGGAGGAAGGGGGAGGAGGAGTGGAGAAGAGGAGGGAGAGAGGGAAGGAGTGGAGAAGAGGAGGGAGGGATGGAAGGAGTGGAGAAGAGGAGGGAGGGATGGAAGGAGTGGAGAAGAGGAGGGAGAGAGTGAAGGAGTGGAGAAGAGGAGGGAGGAAATTAAGCCTGATCAGAAATCGAAGGATTTATCATAAATAGTTGTTTTACCTTTATCATTATTATCATTATCATCAATATTGTTATTTATACGATTATCACCATTATTTTCATGACTGTTATCATTGTCATTATGTTCATCATCATTATCATTATCGTTATTGTAACTATTAATATCATCATTATCATTATCAATATCGTTATCATTTATTTATCATCATTATAATTGTAATTATTATTATTGTCATCACTATAATTTTCATTGTTACTATTATTATTATTGTTATCATTCTTGTTATTATATTTCTTATTATTTACTATCATCATCATCAGTATATTCATTCTTATCATTTTTATCATTTTTATTATTATAATTATCATCATCATTATTTAAACAGTCATTATCATTTTCCTTACCATTATTGTCCTAGTTGTTATTACCATCATTGTTATCAGAATTCTTATACATTGTTTTTTTTTTATTATTATTATCCTTATTATCATCACCATCACCATCACTATAATCATTATCATAATCATTGTCAACATGATTATCGTTAGTGTTTTTATCATTATCATCAAATATGTTATGTTTCTTTTTTTCTTGTTGGTTTGTTCTAGACATAATTATGAGTATATAGAGAGAGCGATAGAGGGAGGGAGAGGAGATAGCGGGGGAATATAGGACGGAGAGGGGGGAGGGGGAGATGAGAATATGGGGGGAGAGGGGAGGAGGGGGAGAGGGGCAAGGGGGAGATGAGGATATGGGGGGGAGGGGGAGGGGGAGATAAGGATATGAGGGGATGTGAGAGGGGAAAGGAAAAGAGGAGGATATACGGGGGATAAGTTATTCAATCGTATAGTTTCGTTGGGCAATGAATCAATTACTTAATTTCTTCTTTTTTCAACTTAATTCTCAGACATTTGTATCCTGTGTGTATGAATATGAGTGTGAGAGTGTATGTGTGTACATGGGTGAAAAAAATTACGAGTCCAGATTGAAACTAGGATAAGATAAAATGGAAAACATAGAGAAAAAAAAAACTTTCATCACCAACTGTTAAATCATTCCTTTCCAAAGTTTTAGAAAAAAAAAAAAAACGGAATTCAGGCAACTGTACTAACCCTACAAAGAAAAATAGGTCTTCCATAATTTCAGTTCTCCTCCATTCACTCATTTTTTTACCCCCCCCCCTATCCCCCCAATTCCCCCCATCCCCCCCACCCCCAGCCATTCTCATCCCCCCTCATCCTCTAAAGCGAAATCCTTTAAGGGTAAAAATACCGTGAGATCATTTCTTCGAGAAGCTTGGCCGAGAAGAGAGCCGAGGTCTTTAACTCGAGAGAAAGTTCTTTTGGGACGAAACCTAAATATTTGCAATATTGAACCCAGCCATTCTATCGTATGTTCTTTGCAAGAACCTATTACAAGTTATAGCCTCTAAAGACAAGCTTTATTGGCATCTTCCTTACAAGAGCTGAACGAGACGGTACGAAGAAAAATGAAAATGAAAGCTAAAAAATAAAAAAATGATAGTAATACGAACGAGAAAAATGAGAAGAGTGTTTTATACATATGATGGTTTTATGAGCACTTGTTTGCTGCCTGAGTGATATATGATGTCCTTGGGATCAGGACGTCGAGCAAGTTCATAGGAAGTTTGGAAGCTGTAAAGGGAAGTATTGTTGTTGCGACGGGTAATTGACAATAAAATCGATTGACGTACGCACGCTTTATCTCTCTCTCTTTCTCTGTCTTTCTCTCTCTCTTTCCCTCTTTCTCTCTCTCTCTCTCTTTCTTTCTCTGTCTTTCTCTCTCTCTTTCCCTCTTTCTCTCTTTCTTTCTCTGCCTCTCTGTCTCTCTTTATCTCTCTTTCTTTCTCTCTTTTTGTCTCTCTCTTTCTCTGTCTCTCTGTCTTTCTATCTGTCTTTCTCTCTATATATATCTATCTCTCTCTGTCTCTCTCTGTCTCTCGCTCTCTGTCTCTCTTTGTCTCTCTCTCTGTCTCTCTCTCTGTCTCTGCCTCTGTCTGTCTCTCTCTCTCTCTCTCTCTCTGTCTCTCTCTCTTTCTCTCGCTCTCTCTCTCCTTCCCTCTCTCTCTCTCTCTCTCTCTCTCTCTCTCTCTCTCTCTCTCTCTCTCTCTCTCTCTCTCTCTCTCTCTCTCTCTCTCTCTCTCTCTCTCTCTCTCTCTCTCTCTCTCTCTCTCTCTCTCTCTCTCTCTCTCTCTCTCTCTCTCTCTCTCTCTCTCTCTCTCTCTCTCGCTCTCTCTTTCTCTCTCTCTCTCTCTCTCTCTCTCTCTC
>BOPN01006289.1:0-17500 GCA_017312705.2 Penaeus japonicus
AGAGAGAGAGAGAGAGAGAGAGAGAGAGAAAGAAAGAGAGAGAGAGGAGAGAGAGAGAGAGAGAGAGAGAGAGACGTCTGCAATCAGACGCAATTCAAGGATGACAAAAGATAAGGCGCAGAAAGAAACAACCTCAGAATAATCGACCATTTCCCTGCAACATTCAATGCTTACAGGTTTGCAGAGCGGCAGGGCCTTTGCATCAGGAGTCCTACTTTTCTTATAAGGTAAAAAAATCCCAAAATTATTAGTTTGATATATTATGCCAAGTGTTTCTTTGTATGTGTCTGTATCTGTATATAAACATATCTTTAAAGAGTCAGTATTTTAGAAGGCGACGCTGCACTGATGAAACCAGTTTTCAGCAAGTGTTACTGAATAATGATTGGAAACTGTGAGTTAATTGTGAATCTAATATCGTTTTGCAGTACTGAGATTCATGCATAGTAAATATTCTTTAATCATTAAGCCAAGGCCGGGTATTTAAGATAAAACAAAACATTAATAAAAAACATGAAGGTAGAATAAGAGACACAACATATCAGAAGAAAATTTATCATTCATGAGGTGCATTTTTTTTGTCTATTTCATTTGAACATTTTTGCGATATGCTTACAATATACAGTCCCAATGCTCCTGTGTTTTCGTACAGGTTGAAAAAAGATGCTCTTTTAAAGCTGCCATTATGCACGATCTCACAATCAGTGCTTCTTTATAGAGAACTGCGTCACGTTTCACATTTATAAATCTCTTGTGCATTTTCTTTAGTTTGCTAAACTTTCAAGGTTTATTCTGTTCATAGAATTAGTGCGTCTTAAAATAAATACGAACTATCAAAATCATAATATAACTTTCCTAACTTTTTTTTCTACCTCACTTCGTGTAACTGAAGTCCTCAGTATAATGTTATAAATAAGTTAATCAATGTCTTTTACAACAAATTGTCCGGGTAGCTCACTGGTAGCGTGTCGACTTCACATCTCCGTGATCGGCAGATCGAGTCCCGTCCAAGCTCGTGAGCTTCCACTGTCACCTGGCGGTTACTGACGTAGCTGGGCACTGCGTTGGGTAAGGACCAAGCTCAGATCGAGTCGAATCAGCTGACACAGGCGGGCTCGCGTCACTGCATACAAGCCCGGCGTAGCATATGCTCCGCAAATCTGGCTTATCCTTATCCTTACCTTATCTAGTACAGTGTTAACGTGCCGCCCTCACTTTCCCGTGGACGGCAGATCGAGCCTCTTTCAACCTTGTGGGGTTTCACTATCGCCTGGCGGTCACTGCTTTGGCTGGGCATCACGGTGGGCAAGGACCAAGCTCAGTTCAAGTTCTCACAAATCAACACAGGCTGACACAGGTGGGCTCGTCATAATGCATATAAGCCCGTGCGAGGCATGTGATCTGCAAAATTTGGCTTATCCTTACCTTTACAAAATTGCATCACTAATAACATCTCTATAATAACCGTTAACATCTCAAAATAATGACACACGGTACTTGTGAAAACAATATATATATATATAATCTATATCTATATCTATCTGTCTATCTATAGATTGCATGTCTCATAACTTCGACAGGGAAAGCTTACTAAAAATATCAAATGATTAGATAATAAGACAGCAATATTTGATAGATACACATGTGATTAACCAAACTGTTTCAATATCATCAAGATATGAAAATATGTACTGTACATGTATATATATTACCAGGAAATAGATAATTAAAAAAGTTAGATATCTTAGAACCTTATAGTGATTGTAGGTTGTGGGTAAGACACAAAAACGGATTGTTCTATAATTCCCTTAAATTATATAGATGTAATTTCCCTTAAATTACATAAGTGCAATATTTTCACTTACTCATTCTAGTAGACTGTTATTCTCTTGTACAAACCTTAGAACAGATTATTTTCATAGACTAAATCAGAAAGGCAGTTGGTTGTCTTATCTTTCCTTTATCATCATCTTTTATCTGTCATGTATTCTAGTGTTATCATTAGCTCTTGCAGGGAACCGTGTGGAACACGGCAGCAGAAAATGGCGATTTTCTTTTTTACTTAATTTCAAAAACGATCCTCAGCGGTTCAAAAGTAGATTTGGGGCCTGTGTCAGCGAATGCTTACTCATGAGAATGTGTCAATGAATGTTAATCGATCTGAGCTTGGTTCTACTCACCGTGGTTCCCAACCAAAGCAGTGACCACCAGGCGACAGTGGAACCCCACAAGTTTAGACGGGACTCGATCTGCTGACTGCGGGGATGTGAGGCCGGCGTTCTACCACTTTACTAGCTTGACGGCTGTAGCGAATGACACTATCAGCCGTATTCTAAGTCCCTAGCGCGCCGAGTGCATGATATGAACGTGCCGCGATTGGTATTCTAGAAGCGCGTGTTCGTGTCAAAGTCGTGGAAAGTATTGGAACAATTGTGGAAACGCTGTGACATGGGGGTGGGCTTATCACGATAGTTACATGGGCAAAAAAAAAAAAAAAAAAAAAAAATATTTTTACTGTACTCTTTCTTATCAATACTTCATATGAGCATACTATGTTTGGAAAGTAATATCTATATTGGATATCTATATTAGGTATCATTATCCTCGACTTGGATTACAAACTCTTTTAGGAAAACATGGATTCTCTGCTGATTTTGAGTTTGTTTACCTTTTGGCGGACATTTCGAAGGAGATTGAAGGTTAAGGAATAGGAACAGTAGGCAGGAACGTAAAGTTAAAGTATATAATTATATGAAATATGTATACATTAAATCTATATGTATGATACGCATCTATGAACAGTATACACACACAAAATAAGGAAGATCTACAGATAAATATACGATCCTTTTCATCCATTTGTTTTGATCGAGTGTAGACTGAAGTACCAACGGCGAGTTCGTGAAATGGTTGTCAATTCTTTCACTAGGAACAAGTACAACGACTGATTCATACCAAAATTAAACTATTTTTACTTAGTACTACTTATGATTGTCGTTTCTCTTATGAATTTGTCGTTTGGACAGTGCCATTCATTCGAAAATGTTAACTTTGGAATGGTTGGTAAACCTGAAGTAGCTGACGCAAACGTGCCACGCTTTTGCGACTTAGAACACCGCCTTCGTGACATGAACACGAAATGGACACAACATGAACATGACATGGCCACGACACGCAGAAAACGCCATAGAATACGGCTGTATGTATTATAAAGAAGAGAAAAAATACAAAAATCATAAAAAAAAGATGAAGAAAGAGAGAAAGATCTAGAGCTTTCACTTAATTCTATTTAAAAAAAAATAAAGGGAAGGAAAGTCCTACCATTATGAATAACCTGTTTTGGTCAATGGTACCAAAATTTCCAACGGAAAGGGAGTGGAACTGAAGGTCTCAGTGTTTCGGTGATCTTAAGAATAGCCTAACATTGTGTTCTAACAACATGATGCATTTGTCTGTACATGACTATGATATTGGTATAAAGAAATACTTGTTATGTGATCATGATAAACAAGATCTATTAATAATATATAAACAAGAAGGTAAATGGACAAAACAAAAGCAAATTGTAATCTGCTAGCTGCCAGCAGTTGAAACCCACTAGCCTCGGCCATTGTATCCCTGTGGGAAAGACGTCCACCGGTAATGGTCTTAATTGGTGGAATCAAAAAATACAATTTTTGCCTCCAGCTGGAGTTCAAAGCTGTTCGCTCTGCCTCTCTGTGTCCCTCTCTCCTCTGGGTTCCTTCTGTCCTCTCTTTAAGTATGACGCTGGAATCACTTTCTATATCTCAGGACTTCCGCTAGCAAACACAGTTAAACACGGAAACGTCAGGTCAATCAGAGTACTAGCATATAACATTCAAATAATACAGCAAAGTAAAATCCATGTTTTAGGTCACATGATGTGCAATATTAGTCCCTTACACAAATAGCAGATGAGAAGCCATGTGGCCATGAGGCTATGCTACAGGTGAAGCAAGGAAATTAAGAGACCTGTTTGCCTTTTGCTTTTCAGTCCAACAGAAAAGCAAAATCTATACCTATTTTTACTTTTCTAATAATCATATCGAACCCAGAATTAAACCACCAATGATATTGTAACCTATTACAGAAAGAATTCCAAGGAGACGAGCTGCTATGATACCAAAAGGAACTAAGACGCCCACTTTCCGGTACCCAACGCTGGGCGCGCTGGTCCTTCTCAGCGCTTGGACAGCCATCTGCGCTACGCCCACCACAAGCCAAAGTTAGTGTTAAGTGGTTGAAGTCACTCTTGGGTAAAGATTCACTGGGATACTTAGAACTATAATTCTGACAAAAATGAACATCAAAAAAAGAAGAAGAAATATATATATCACATACAGACACAAATACATCATTTGTTTGGTAAAAATCTGAAATTGTCAATAATGCAGACTAGAATAAGCTTAATATTCCGCAACTGACCTTTTCAGGAATGAAACCGGAACCTCTCATCGAACTCAAAATCAAGGAACTCCACAAGGTCATGAGGGACGACGACCCGAGCGGAAGAAAACAAAACATAAAGGTGGTCTTGGAGCCTCACACCGCCATGGATGCGGATGATTTTGAGCTTACTTTAGTTCTTCCATCAGGCATAGACCAGAAGACGTATTTCCTTCACGAAATCCTAGATGAGGATGCCACTGAAATTGAGTTCGAGGGAAATTTTGAAGACTCTAAGAATGTCATAATAAAAGCTGAGAAAGATGGGTCTCTTGTGGGATTTGGCTCAGTGGTTGAGACCATAACAGGTGAGGGAATTCCCTTTGAAAGTGATATGGTGTTATTTTTTTTAATTCATTCTTCACCTAAACGCTCATAGCCTTGTGAACTGTTCTTACCATGTTTACAGTTCTTAAAGAAATATTTCTTATCAACAACAAAGGCCATATTCATAAGAGCAAATATAATTCCCAATCTTCCAGACACAGGTTTTAGGGTCTAGAGTTAAAAAACAAAATGGAAATAGACAAACAAGAAATGATCTTTCATTGTTTCCAATGGTCTTCTTTCCTTTCTTTGCAAACATAGTTTCTATTGTCTAAATTAGATCATCAGAACATGAACAAACGAGAAATGCCATTTAACTATTTCTAATACATCAAATTCCTTCTCTTCCCTCACAGACTTAGGTTCTAGGGTGGCGAGGGTTGGGGATGCAAGCGCCCCGTCCCTGAGGGTGGATCCAGGGGCGCGAGACCAGGTGGACGTCCCTGGGAAGCCTCCCTGTGTCAAAGGCTCCGGCCCTTGCTACTACTTTGGCCAGAGTGAGCCCCCAGCTCCACTATGCGAAGACCTTCCTTCGATCAAGTTCTGCGACGCAATTGTTTCCGAAGCGCAGAGTGAGTGATGGATCTCCCACTGAGTGATGTAGTTTTAGCCGTTATTCAATTAGCTCAGTTCAAGCCTGTGAGTCTTGTAAACGAATGTGCTCATGAATTCTTTTGTTACTGTCTTAAACTGAAAAGAAAACATTTTGCTTTCCATATAAAATGTAGTTATACACTGAATCATTTTCTCTCTCGTAGTCCTGTTCATGATCCCGGAACGATTTATTTTTTATTTCTTTCTTTTGGTAAGTCATAACTTTGTCTGTGGTGCTGATTTTTTAGATTTTTTTCCTTCGTGTGTTATCTCATACTCTTGCCTATGATTATTTACACGATTTACGCGATCTTAAATATTCACAAGATTTATTCTATTGCCTCTTCCTTTATCCCAGATCTTTGTCTCTGGTTTTGCCTTTCATTTCATCCTTTATCCCAGACCCGCCGAACGTCCCGACCTTGGAGCTCCACAACCGCGAGGAGCTGAGAGTGCAGCCCCAGCCAGTCGGACCAAAGACTGAAGTCGTGGTCTCCAGCACTCAGGACGACTCCATCCTGTCCCCCGACGACCTCGGCTGCAACGACCAGGGCGACGATATGTGCTCGCAACCTGTGGACATCGCCGACGACTTGGAGAGCTTCGATGTGACGATTGTCACGCTAGACGACGAGGGTTACGTTACGGAGTCGATCGCTGTGCTTTTCGAAGGTAGGCAGTTGCATCTGTTACGTTTTGTCGCCGGTACTGTTACTCTCGTTGAAGTAACTTCATTATCATTGTTTTATCCTTAAGGAAAACTGAGGCCTTGGCAATTATCCCAGTCATTACTAGCACTATTACCATCTTAAATATCATCTCATTACCAAAATCTTAACTATCCCTATCACGATTATTATGGCTGACAGTTTACTCAATGTTTTCCATGCTGCTTCCGAGTATTCACATACAGCTTCACTGATATGAAAACTATCATTGCTGGTAACATTATCGTTGCCATCATGCGTGAAGATGGACCATATCAGTGGTTTTAATGTCTGTTTTTTTGTTTTTTATTGCCAGTACACAGGGTGAGTACAGTCGCCCTGTTCCCTAACATGTTGAAAGTGGCAGTCGACCCTCAATCAGAAGGCACGTATGAGGTCACACTGCTTGGGCCCTCTTCTCTTGAGGCCGCAACGGAATGTCAAGCTGGGTCACCGTGTCGCTTCTGGTTCGCCGGAGAGGAAGCGCCGACTTCAGTGAGCGTGAAGAAGGAATCTAATGTTATTTTCCAGGAAATATCTACAGGTGATTATGATTGTCGCTATCAATTTTACTTTCGGTAGCTAAAATCACTCATATCATTATCAGTCTTATGATCTATTCATTTTGACGCATTCACAGCTAAGATAAAGTGTCTGTATAAGAGTCAAGTCCATAAATGCTTCCACAGAAACGCCTCCTCCAACATCTGAAGTGAAGAGCATTACATCCATGAATGCCGTAAACCGGACTAGAGTCGAAGTCCTGAGCGACAAGATCGATCGAAAGCCGACAGGACTTTATATCTGACGTCGCTACGGAGGCTGACTGCGAAGACCTTGCAGCAATTTCCGCAAAGACCAAATACTACTTCGACGCGTCTATACGAGGACCAGGTGGCTGGAACTTCATCTTTGAGGGATACTGTGATGGCGGGAGCCTGTGCGAGGTGGGCCAGGCCAGTCTAACCCTCATAGGTGTGTGTTTCTTGTAAATCTATCCCAGGAGATGGAAATGAGAATTGTCCCAAATGTATGTAGATTGAAGCATATGATTCCAGATACGAACTTTATCTTTGCACTTAGATTTACTAATTGCATAAAGCTTTTATAAATAGTAGCGTCAAAAGAAACTGATTATAATTTAAACATCACACCATTCATATTTTTCAAAAAGACATACATTCACTATCAACAGCCAGTGGACGCACGAGTGAGCGTGGTGGCGCCCCTGGAGCTCCCCAGACGCCCTGGAAGTGGACGTCAGGAGCCAAGACGACGTTGCCATCGAGGGCGTCGGGTCGTGTGTGAAGGTGACAGTCCATGCTACTTCCTGACGCAGTCGCTGACGGAGGACACCCTCAGGTACTGCGTCACTATCACCAACTCGGCAGGACTCAAGAGCCAGGATATCGACCAGTGTGACTCTTCTTTTACACCATTTAACCGTGAGGACTATCGCAATTGGTTTTGTTGACAATACAAGTATTATGGTGATGATTGTCAGTAGTAGCATACGATGATTCAAACATCCCTTAAGATTAAGCCGTCTGGTTAGTGTGGGGCGTAACGTGCCGACCTCACATCCCCGTGGTCAGCTGATCGAGCCTGTCCAAGCTCATGAGTTTCCACCGTCGCTCGGCGGTCACTGCCGTGGCTGGACATCACAGTGAGTAAAGACCAAGCTCAGATTGAGTCAACGCTTATTGGCACGCCTTCGGCTAAGTCAGCACTCGCTGGCACGGACGGGCTTGCCTCAGTGCATATAAGCTCGCAGATTTAGCTTATCCTTATCCCTAACTTAAATTGAATGTCATTATTAAGGTCACTGTCTGTACAATTATCATCATTTTACTACCTATAAAATGTCTATCTGTCTGCATACTTCTCTTTTCCCCTGTTCCTCTCTCTCTCTTCCATCTGTCCCCCTCTCTCCCTTTTTTCCTCTACCTTTCTCCTCCTACTGTTTCTCTCCTCCCTCTGTCCATCTCTGCTAATGTAACATACATAATAAACGTTCTCACCAGCGATGGCCGAGGAACCGATGCTGTTGACTGACGGAGAAAGAACAGTTACCCTCAGGACCAGCAGTGAATGTCGTTGAAATGGTCGTTTTCAACCCGAAGACTGATGCTGTTCTGAATTACTGAGAGGACGGAACAAATGTTTTATGTAGTATACACTCACCTATATGTATGTATCTGTGTGCGTGTTTATGGGTGTAGGTATTTCACACATACATTTGTATGTGTATATATATATATATATATATATATATATATATATATATATATATATATATATATATATATATATGTATATATGTATATATTATATATATATATATATATATATATATATATATATATATATATATATATATATATATATATATGTATATGTATTTATATACATATATATATATATATATATATATATATATATATATATATATATATATATATGTATGTATGTATATATATATACATATAAATGTATGTATATATATAGATTGGATTGATATATGGATAGATTGATGAACGTGTATATATAAATATATATATATATATATATATATATATATATATATATATATATTTATATATATATATATATATATGTATATATATATATATATATATATATATATATATATATGTATATATATATATAAATATATATATATATATATATATATATATATATATATATATATATATATATATATATATATATATAGAGATAGATATAGAGAGAGAGAGAGAGAGAGAGAGAGAGAGAGAGAGAGAGAGAGAGAGATAGACGGATAAATGTGGATAGATAGATAAATAGATAGATATGTACAATATGTTCATATATGTATATATAGTCACCGTACTGATACGACCGGCGTACTAGCGAAAGACAATGGCGATGGCTTAATACTTTGTCTTCGTCAGCCATTCGCTAGACGAAGGGCTTGGCAACCTTTCCAACAGCATTTCGTAAAAGAGACAATTCGAAAACAATACTACTATTCGAGATGTAACCATGCGAAGACCACAGAGGGAAGGCGATTAAGGATACGGTTGTATATCCCAAAAAGGCTTTCTTTATTTTCTCTTATTTATTCCTTTTGCAGTCCAGAGAGGTAGTCATTCAACATCGATGGGTCCTGTAGCCAAGAGGTAGACATCCCGCAGGACTTGAAGGATCCTGAGGTCCTTGTGGTGGCGTGTTGGACAAAGAAGGGGAAGTGGAGAGTCTCGTTCTCTTGCCCTTTTATGGTGAGTCTTTTAGGTTTTGTCTTTGTTGTTAGCTTGATGGTGTTATTTTGATGTCACATTCATCTTTATATGTGGTCTCTACTTCCTTTTCTCTCTCTCTCTCTCTCTCTCTCTCTCTCTCTCTCTCTCTCTCTCTCTCTCTCTCTCTCTCTCTCTCTCTCTTTTTTTTTTTTTTTTTTTTTTTTTTTTGATAACATTTGTATTTTTGCTCGTGTTTTAATTCATCAGAAATCTTCCTTCGATTTTTTGTTATTGTTGTCTTTTTTCAATCATCAGAAACTTATTTTGCTTTGTTGCCAGAATTTTTTTTCTCTCTCTCTCTTAATTTGATATGATAATGAACTGTGACACTTACTAATTTCACGGCCACTAACTTAATCTATATCTCTCTATCTCTCTATAATACGTAATCATACATACATACATATGCATATGTGTTTGTATTTTTGTGTATATATGTGCGTGTATATATGTACATTTTTTTTCATATTTACACATTGTATATACATTACAAATGAGAACCGGAAATCAACATAATTACCACCATTTTTTTTTTTTTCTTCACCCAAATTATGCAATATTAAGTGAAATAGGTAATACTACAGTAGTTACTGAATTCCCTTGAGATAATAAACACAATCAGAGCTGCCCTCAATATCTAAATCAAAGCAATTCAAAGAAAAACGACGCTTTGAATATTGACAATCGTTCCTTTCTCTTCTATTATTTTTATTTATTATTATTATTATTATTATCATTCATTTTTTTTTTTTTTTGTTACATTGTCTGGCCAACTGAGTTTTCATTCACCCTGTCTCAATGAGCAGCTGAATTGGGTTAATTAGTGTCTCCCTTATCATTTTAATCTCTCTCTCTCTCTCTCTCTCTCTCTCTCTCTCCTGCCAGACATGAAAGTCACTACAAGACAGCTGACCAGTGACATGCTGGAGGTTGCGTGGACAGCGAACCAGCCTGAGTGACTATTCGGCATCTCTTCTCTCGTCTTCTCCTCCGTTAACTGATTCTTCTCCCTCTTCTCTTCTTTCTTCTTCGTCTTCTCCTTCTTCTTCTTCCTCTTCTCTTTCTTCTTCTCCTTCTTCTTCTTCCTCTTCTCTTTCTTCTTCTCCTGCTTCTTCCTCTCCTCCTTCTTCTTCTCTTTCTTCTTCTTCTTCCTCTTCTTCTCCTACTTCTTCTTCCTCTTCTCTTTCTCCTTCTTCTTCCTCTTCTCTTTCTCCCTCTCTTCCTTCTTCTCCCCACGCTGTTCCAACTCCTTCTTCAGCCACGGAGATAAAAACAACCTGTAACGAGGGAGGTTGCTTGGCTCATTTCGCTGGCCTGGTGAGCGGGGAGACGTACACAGTGCAAGTGCACAAGGAAGGGACCGATAACCTCTTGACAGGAGCCACAGCGCACATGGATACGCCAGGTGAGCTTCGAGTGGGTTGGCGTTAGTGTGTGTGTGTGTGTGTGTGTGTGTGTGTGTTTGTTTGTTTATTAGTTTATCACCCCATTCTTACTTGAAAGAAAAGAAGAAAAAAAAAAATGTTATATATATATATATGTGTGTGTGTGTGTTTGTTTGTTTGTTTAGTAGTTTATCACCCCCCATTCCTTACTTGAAAGAGCCTTAGCCGACGATCAAACCTTGCTGCACAATTTTATTGAAACTTTGTATTAGTAAAGCACAACGGAAAGGTAAAAGAAAAAAAAAAAAAAAAAAAAAAAATATATATATATATGTGTGTGTGTGTGTGTAATGGTAACCTGCTAATACCGCATAACTGATTCCCCGTTATACCATTTCATATCACTGACTGTAATATTGCTCCTCACATCGGTTCACGTATCATAACGAAACCCTTGCATAAATCTGTTTAAACATGAAACCTAAAGACAACCCTCCCTCCCTACCCCCCCCCCCCCCCCACCATCTCTCCGCCATCCCGACCCCCGAACAGACGAAGACCTTCCGCCGATCTGCCCCGTCGAGTCCCTCACCACCGACCCAGGAAGCGCCACCGACATCACCGTCAACATCAGTTCTTTCGCCGCCACGGTAACCTCAGCTTACGTGGGCGTCCGTCTGCAAGCTGAGGCCAGGGAGGTCAGCTTGGAGGCCGTGCCGTTGCCTGGAGGTGCTGATGGGATCTTCGAGGTGACTCACGAAGGACAGGACTTCCCAGCTGGGCAGGTCATGCTCGTTTTTAAGGCTTCAGATGGAACTTCTAACTTCTGCGTTAGCAAGACGGTTGTCATGCTCGAAGGTGAGATAAAACGGAAACACACACAAAAACACTGACATTTAACATGTGAAATGTATGACAGACAGTCAGAGAGAGAGACAGATACAGACAGACAGACAGTGAGAGAGAGAGACACAGACAGACAGACAGAGAGACAGTGAGAGAGACAGATACAGACAGCCATAGAGCGACAGCGAGAACAATGAGAAAGAGAGAGACAGATACAGGCACACACACTGACAGAGGGCGACAGAAAGACAGACAAACAGACATAGAAATAAACAAATAAGAGACTAAAATGCAACAACATAATAGAACCAAAACATCGTCGACGTACCGAGTAGGATCCGTGTTCCTTTGTTTTTGTCTTATCATCTTTATTATCATAGTTATCACAGATTCTGCCTTTGTTTTCCCTCACATTATCAACTCCTCCTCTCACGCCCACAGTCCTAGACGCCCAACTCTCGTGGGTGGGCGAAAAGTACAGCGCAAATTCCTCGTCCCTTCGCGTTGACACCGGGACCTTCAAGGAAATTACGGTGCAACAAGGGAAGGTTTGCAAGAAGGAGGAGAGCCCTTGCTACTTCCTCAGGGACGAACTACCGACCACTGTCCCTAGGTGTGTGACCCTGACGACGGACGAAGGGGAGACGATCAGCCAGTGCGAAGATTTTGTGAGGCCGTTCAAAGGTGGGTGAGCCAGTTGCTTGTTTGTGAGACTCCTTCTCTGGTATTCTCTGGTTTGTTTGTTTATATGTTAGTCTTTCTTGTCTGTCCTTTCTCTTTCTTTTTGGTTTGTCTCTCTCTTTTTCTCTTTTTTTCTCTCTCTCTTTCTCTCTCTTTCTCTTTCTCTTTCTCTCTCTCTCTCTCTCTCTCTCTCTCTCTCTCTCTCTCTCTCTCTCTCTCTCTCTCTCTCTCTCTCTCTCTCTCTCTCTCTCTCTCTCTCTTCCCCCCTGAAATAAATAAATTAATAATACGAAAGTGCTCATAAAACGATATAGATAAATTAATAATAAAAAGTGCTCAAAAATGAAAAAAATAAAATAAAATAAAAAACAAAGTTCCCAAGCACAGTCCTCCTCTTGCAGAACTTCCTGGAGAATTCAGCGTCTCCCTGGACGGAAACGACAAGATCGTGGTGGCCGGAGCCTACCCAGGTAACACGACGATGGAAATCACCATCTACGACCCCCTCGCTCCCGCCGACATCATGTCCCACGGCGAGACTTCGTGTGAGGAGGTCGTGGCTGCTGGGAGGTCGTCGGACCAGAGGTGTTCGCAGGTCTTCAACGCCCCGAAGGATCAACGGTCTCTGCGGGTGCTGGTGGTGGCTGTCGGGGAAGGCGGCGCGGTCGAGGGGTCACTGCTGAAGGAGTTCACATGTACGGACAGAGGGGGGTTTGAGGATGGGTGCGGTTGTGTACGCGCACAAACATACACACATGTACACATACAGAAGGGGAGAGAGAGATATGGAGGGAGAGAGAGAGGGGGGGGGGGAGAAAGGGAGAGAGAGAAAGAGGGAGAGAGAGAGGTGGAGAGAAAGAGAGAGAGAGAGAGAAAGATAGAAAGAAAGAAAGAGAGAGAGAGAATGAGAGAGTGAGAGAGACATTTAATCATGGTATATAGATTTAACTTTCCTTGACTTTCATAATAGTTTGATTACATACGATAATATTTCATTCTACAGTATCAAAGAGTCACAGCCTCCCATTCCCCCTTTCTTTGTTATCAGTAAACATATTTTTAGAAAAAATTCTATCTTACGTAAAGTTATCAGTATACAAATATATATTCATATACGTGATGTGAATTAAATTCTATTATTGTTAGTCATTATCAATATATTGTAAACGTGGACAAAAATACCATAAATTTATATAAATATTCACATTGGGCATATAAGTAAAATGTTTTCCAATACTAATATCATATCTTATTTTAACAAATCAAATATAGAATAAAAATAAGAAAAGATATAAAGGGATCCAATCTAACATCAACAAAATATATACCTAAGACATTTACTCTACCAGCGTTTTACAAATCCATTAAAATATATATTTTTTTTTCAACAGATACGAAACAGGGAGTAGCTGTTTGGGTAATAGTTGTTTCTGTTCTTGCGTCCGTTATCGTCGTTGCTCTCGTTGGCTTCGGCATCAGCACCATTGTGTAAGTTTTGCCGTAATGTTTGATCGTAATGGCGTTTGAAGGGCTGAAAGAAATACTAAATCATGTATGTGACTGGTTATATAAGTAATGAATTATATTGTGCAAGGTGTTATATTACGTATCTAATTATATTATGTGATTAGTCTATGTAGTGAATTATGTCATGTAACGAAGTATATTGAGTACTGAAATATTTTATCAAATCAATTATATCATGTAATAGAATGAAAACAGATAACAAAGTAGTAAGATAAAAGTTACCAAGAAAAATAATACCCTTAGAAGTTTTTTCTTTTATTTTTTTTTATTGGAATCAAAAGAATTGAACGAAATGCCCCAATATTAGATAAATCTCTCCATTTATATGTTATAACACCAATTTGACCCCCACCTCCAACCTAACCCGACCCCAACGCCTGTGAACCCACAGAAAGAAGAAGAAAAAGGCAAAGCAACACAAAGTCAACAGCACTGACAGTCAAGTAAGTTACCGCTCGCGAGACCTGCATCCCTGGGAGTTAGAACAGCGATGGCAAAACAAGCATGACCCAGAGCCAGCTGTACGGAAGCGTTTGTGTGGCTTGCTTTTCTAAATTGGTATATTCTTGTAGCTGTTGTGAATGGGGATGGAGGATTCCTTTGTGATAGAGGGAAAGCAAGGTTTCGATTTGGTTTTATATCGTTTGGAAAGGGTGATATCAAAGCGTCATTTGCGGTGCCTTGCATTGTGGAATTGCCCACGCCCATTCATAGCTTTTCTACAAATGCTATAGTGAAGTTTGCTTGATGTTGCTAATAGGTTTGCTATACTGTTGCTTTTTTACAAGGTTTTTCATGCTGGTCGCGAAACGCAAATACATAATCACAAACAGCTACACATAGTGATATAAAACAACACTCATTCACACACATGGACATAAACATAACATAAGCATAGACAATGTACACAAATACAAAACCGAAACATAAACGCAGCATTACGTTTTCACTCCCTACGATCTTACTATACAATAAATACACAACACTACAACACGCAATACCACAAACATGACTGCTGAATACATGCCTAAAATCATAGAACGACAGACCTGCTTTCAACGTGGTTCTATGACCTTTTGCTAGGCCATGTTTGACCCATTAAAACCTCGTCCGCTGGTTTTGCCCCGCATCAGCTTCGAACGCCAGACTTCAGGGGAATCTGTTACTGAGACTTACAGATACGTGGTAAGACTTGTTGTTCCTGGGACCGTGCTGTATCTCCCTGTCTGTCTGCTGTCTAGTTGTGACTGTCTTTCTATCTGTCTGACTGTTCATCTGTTTTTTTGTTGTTTTTTTTTCTATCTTTCTATCTGTTCCGTCTCTTAATCTATTTGTGCCTCTATTTAGGGTGTCTGTTCTATATCGATCGGTCATTGGACATTGTTAAATCTCTCTGTATATCTCTGTATATGTATTTTTTTTTTTTTTTATCTGTCTATCGACTATCCATCTATTTTTCCACTCTCTATTTGTTCCTCTCTCTATCTATCTATCTAGCGATCTATCTCTATATATCAGTCCTTCTTTGTTTTTCCCTATCTGTATTTATCTGCCTCTCTCTATTTTTCTCTTAATTCAACTACTATGGTAAGCGCAAACGTAGCAGCTTTCTACGCTAAACAACTTCCCTGTATATATATATATATATATATATATATATATATATATATATATATATATATATATATATATATATATGCTATATCTCAATGTTGCTTTGAGTTTTCAGAGACAGGTATAAAACGGCAAAGACAACCTATGGAAATTAATTAAGTGCTATTCTTGATTTCCTGAAAAGAGTGAAACAGGTAAAAAGTCTTTAATATTTCAACATGCATGATAGCAAATCCCTATGTTTCGTTTTTAATCTCAACTATTAGATATTTAGACTCTTGAAAAACTTATCATAATGTATCAAGTCATCATCTAAGGTTACGTAGTTTTGAATACCCTTTTAGAATACCTTTTGAATACCCTTTTAGAATACCTTTTGAATACCCTTTTAGAATACCTTTTGAATACCCTTTTAGAATACCTTTTGAATACCCTTATAGAGTACCCTTTTAGAATACCTTTTGAATACCCTTTTAGAAGCACCTAAATTGAACACCACTACCTCATCACTACTTTCATTCTCTATTTGTATTCTTTCAGGGTCGCTACCAGAACTCTGCGCTGTAAGCTGAGAAAACACGAAGATTCTTCTGGATTCGGTCCTTCTATCCTAACATGCAGTTCTTAAGAAGCATCTGCATATAGGACACAGCTTCAGTGATCCATGGAATCTGTATGTGTGTGTGGGGGGAGTGAGGGGGGGGCTCACTCGGGTCACTTCAGGTTAACTCAGGCCTTATCTTGTGTCAAGAAATCTTATAGGTCAGGTTAATTGTAGAAATGTTTGAGTCATAAGAGTAGTGATATCCTAAATTGCATATTTGTCCTTAATTAATTAGCACAGCAATAGAGACTATGTTGTTATAAATCTGCAATAGAGATTATGTTTTTATAAATCTCTGCAATAGAGACTATTCTAGTGTTACATTTAATAATTTTATACACCATATATTCATTCTAAAGTTGCCTGGATTTTTAAAATAGGGGAATTTAAAAGTACTTAACCTAACTTTAAGGCTAATGGGTGATTTTGTAGTTTGAAAAAACGTGTCTTACATGTATGTACCGTATTTTGCAATATATACATAAATCTATGTGTCTATGAATGATAACCTACAGTGCCGGCTTAGTGAGTAAATCCGAACAATAGTTTGGAAACCACCATGTCATCATAGCCTAAAAGGAGGCAGCAGCTATTTACACAACCAAGACAATGGAATATGTGTCATTAACTTCTTATAAAGTTAATGAATCACGGTCATATGAATAAGAGAAGGCAAAGGCGAATTAAAGTATAGAAATTAAACAACACTTTATAGATATCCATAACTGCGCCGTGGTTTATCATGGTGATTATAATGATGCTATTTTGAAAATACACAGGAAAATAGAGTTGTTAAAATCAGCACAAAACTTTTATGATATCATCAATACATGTTTATATCAATGGAAATTATGATGTCTATGGATAGTATCAATTAGAATTGACAATTAGAAGGTGGCATCCCTAACACAGAAAAAGGGAATTATTTATAGATTAGATAATATTGGCGATTCGTTTATGCTGTGTTCTTTATGATAAGGAATGTCTTTGCAATGACACTCGCATGAAACGGAGTACATTCATCCATCTTTGTTTACTCCACGAACACAAGTAATGGGTTACTCAACTTACAGACAAACAAACTTACGAACTGGATGGAACAGGGAAACTGAAACTATTAGCTGTATGGGCTTTTATTTTGGTGAAAGCAAGATACAGCACAGCTAGATAAAGGATTCACTTGGATGTTTAGATGGAAAACAGTGAAGACGTGCTAGGGACTTCAGTTTTCGGCCGGCCTACCCCCATTGGAGGTTAAAGCCGATAATTCAGCAGAGGTCACTAGGTCTGGCTGTGAAGGGGAGTGTGTCCTGTCAGGCGGTAACGGCCGAACTGGTGTCTCGGTAGAAGGAACTGCATGAGTTCAGTTCAGTCTTGACCTCCGCCAGCCAAAGTAGTTACAAGGACGCGGAGGATGTGTGCCTATGTCAGCAGTGTGGCGTGGGTGTGATCTTCAAACAGGGA
>BOPN01006289.1:20000-25000 GCA_017312705.2 Penaeus japonicus
TTTCTCTCTTTCTCCATCGCTCTCTCTCTCTCTCTCTCTCTCTCTCTCTTTCTCACTCTCTCTCTCTCTCACTCTCTCTCTCTCTCTCTTTCTCTCTCTTCCTCACCCTTACCGTCATCTCGAATTCTTGCTGTTGAGGTGAATTTTCTTTTCTTTTTTTATTCTCAATATTCTTCTTCCTGGGATATTAAAGATTTTTTTTTAATATGATACATGTCAAGAAAGTGAAAAAAAAGAGTAAAACAATAACAAAGTTAAAGAAAGAAAACTATCACAAAAATCAAACACTAAGAACATCAAAAATATCAAAATTAAACGGCAAAAACGACCATTCAGTAGATCTTAGTGTAATCAAGACAAAATACGACTCACAAAGCAACAACCACGAGGGAGGCGACCAGAATGACAGCTAAAAGTCCACCAACAACCGAAATGGAGATGATGAAGGCCAGGTTGTCTCCCGGTGGCTGGTCTACTGCGAAGGAAGAATTCTGTTATTTTTTAGTAGTATTTATAATTTTATTTGTAAAGGTGTTTTTGTCTAACCGTGAGATGTATGCTCGTATTGTAAGTCTGATACATGTAATTGGATTCAAAGCTTATTTAAGGCTATGATACGATACAAGTATAAAAGGTTTGCATCCAGCGAGTTCCCGATTTAGGGCTACTAGCTTTTGAAAAAGTTCGGGTCTGTTGACAGTTGGTTATGCGCTACCGATCAGCTGTTTTCAAAGAGCCAATGACGGTAAGAAACTTCAGACGATTCTGAGGGTACGAAACTTCAGACGAATCCCTTTCTGAGGATGATTTGTTAGTGATAGAATATGCAGAGATTTCCATCTGTCAACAAGACATTTTTCAAAAGACGATAGGCCTGAGTTGATGTCACGTGCCGTTTGTAATTGTGCAATAGTGTAGTCACGTGATATCTACAGCCGTATTCTATGACGTTTTATGCGTGTCGTGGCCATGTCATGTTCATATTATGTCCGTATCGTGTTCATGTAACGAATGCGGTAATGTAGGACGCAAAAGCGTGGCAAGTTTGCGGCAGTTGCTTCAGGTTTACCAACCGTTCCAAAGTTAACATGTTTCGGATGAATGACACTGTCCAAACGACAAATTCATAAGAGAAACAACAATCATAGGTAGCACTAACATAAGATACTTCAATTTTGGTATGAATCAGTCGTTGTACTTGTTCCTAGTTAAAGAATTGACAACCATTTCACGAACGCGCTGTTGGTAATTCACTCTACGCTCGATCAAAACAAACGGGATGAGAGGGATCGTGTGTTTATGAACAGATCTTCCTTATTTTATCTTTGTATATACTGTATATATATGCGCATTTTTAATATATCATACATATAGATTTAATGTATACATATTTCATATAATTATATGCTTTAATTTTACGTCCCTGACTACTTTTACCATTCATTTAACTTCACTCTCCTTCGAAAAGTCCGCCAAAAGGTAAACAAACTCAAAATCAGCAGAGAATCCATGTTTTCCTAAAAGAGTTTGTAATCCGTGTCTAGGACAATGATGCCTAATATAACCAATATAGATATTACTTTTCAAACGTAGTATGCTCATATGAAGTATTGGTAAGAAAAAGTACAGTAAAAATATGATTTTTTTCACTCGTGTAACTATCGTGACAAGCCTACCCCCTTGCCACGGAGTTTCCACGATTGTTCCAATACTTTCCACGCATTTGCCACGACTTTGCCACGCTTTTGCCACGAACCCGCGCTTCTAGAATAAGAATCGCGGCATGTTCATGTCATGTACACGGCGCGCTTAGGGACTTAGAATATGGCTGCTAGTGCTGAAATATATGATATAATAGCAACTGAATGAACGATTCTACGGTTTAAAAAATAATGCAATTTATACACAAAGAAAACTACTACAGAATAAACTAAATGCAGTGTTCGGATGTTGTTTTCATGAAAAATGTGAAAAATATCAGTGAAACCTACGTCGGGTGCCCCTCCACGCCTACGTCCCTGTCAAGGAAAGTTATAATACTATAGTTTAGATGACAAGATAGCGGCATGAGGTAAGATACCACCCGTGTCAAATAATTTGGACGGACATCGTATGTAAGGATATACATGTCTCTAAATATTGCCCATCAAACTGATTTTTTCTTAGTGTGCTGTCTGTCTCTACCTTTCCACTCCCTCTTTTCCTTTTTCTCTCTTACCCTCCCTCCTCTCCCCTGTCTCTTTCCTCACTGCTTCTCTCTCTTTCCCTCCCTCTCCCCTGTCTCTCTCCTTCCCTCCCTCTCCCCTGTCTCCCTCCTCCTTGCTTCTCTCTCTCCTTCCCTTCTCCTTCCTTTCCCCTCTGCCTTCTTCTCCCGTCTCTCCGTACCTGAAGTCTCCCTTAGTGTGACTTTCAGCGCATCGCCGCAGTGCTGGTCATCTGCGCAAGGTTGAACTCTGAACACGTTGCCAGTCATGTTGCTTTTCGCCAAAGTGCATCTGAGTAGGAGAGGAAAGTAAGCTTAGATGGAGTGTGTTTGTTTCATTTTTATACATTCATATGCATAGTCTCTCTCTCTCTCTCTCTTTCTCTCTCTCTCTCTCTCTCACACACACACACACACACACCACAAGCACACGCAAGCCCCTGACTCACGTCTCCTTGCTGAGCATCTCGGTGTGCCTGACGGAGGACAAGGCCTCGTCGGCGAACAGAGTCACGTTGTACTTCTTGGCGCCCTCCATCTCCGCCCACGACAGCGTCACCTCCTCGGCGCCCGGAGCGAAGGTCTGGCGCACCTCGCCCACGGCTGAGGGGGGAGGGGGGGAGGGAGGGTGGTTGTCAGTTAATGTTTGTCTCTGGCTGTTGTTGATACTGTTGTTATTCTTCGTTCTTTGTCTTTGATATCGTTCTAAGTATTTGTTCTTGTTATCCTTATTATGAATGTTACTTAAAATATTCGTGTGTTCTTTTGTTATATGGACGATATTAATGACGGTCATTACGATAATGCCAATAAAGGAAAATACATTATGACAATGGTAATGATAAAAATACAAGAGCAAAGACCGTAACGGTTCTCCTCCTCCCGACTTTCGAAAACAACTCGCCTTTGAAATCGTAGATCCTCCATCCGATCGTACTCGGCGTGTCCCTCGTCACCGTCACATTGCCCTCAGGCCCTTGGACCCCGTTCAGAGACTTCGTGCAGTCGCCTTGGAGTCCCGAGCACAAGTGCTGTTGTTCTCTTCCATTGTTCAGGGTTATGATGTAGGTGCAGGGGGTTTGCGCGCAGGAAGGAACGGGCTCTTCCCACCAGCTCAACTCCAGGACGCTGTTACTTGTCTGCATCGCTTGTACGATCCTGATACCTGACGGAGGAACGGATAAATAGAGACAGAGATTTAGATCGACAAAAACAGACACACACTCGCACAAGATATATATATAGTGCTGACATACCATCTTTCCGGATCTCGATTCCCGTAGAGTCGCTCACACTCGAGCCCAAAGCCGCCCTGACCTCCACCATCCACGTCCCCGGAGAGAGATCCTGGGTCGGCCAAGTCGTGCTGGTGACCTCCTGCGAACCTCCTTCCGAGAGTCCACCTGCGTTGCGAGGTCGCCACTCCACGAGGTAGTACTCAGCCGTGGGGACTTCCGCCCAGGAGAGCGCCTCGTTCTCAAAGACCAAGTCCTTCGGCTGATCGAGTTGGGCGTAGTTCCCTATATTGAGGTTGAAGAAAAGAGGGTCAGAAGGTACTTTGTCTGCTTTGTTTGTAGGCCGGGCTTTTGAGGACACACGTAATGGCTGACTTAATAGCGTAATAGTTTTGTGAAATTGTTTTTGAGGACGTTTCGTAAAAGAAAACATTTGATATTTCACGGTCATCGGAATTAGTTAATTCATAGGGAGATGCCAAAACGCTAATTATATATATTGTTTTGTTTTCTTCACTTGGCACACTGATCTCTCGTCTCACTCACCCTGATCTACTTTGTTGCACGTCTGCTTCCCCATGACGTCGCTCTTGACCGAACTGACACACATTTCGTACTTCTGAGAAGCCTCGACCTCGACCTCGATGCTCGAGGTGGACGCCGGAATGACCCTGAAAGCCAGGTCGTCGTCATCACTGACTGGATTGGCAGCCTGGATTAGGCCGAGAGGCTGTGGCAGTGAGCGGGCAGGATTGGAGGAAGAGGAGGAGGAGGAGGAGGAAGACCTCGAGGAGATATCGGTCCTCCATGTAATGACGTAGCTGGAGACGTCGGCGTCCTCTTGGGGCTTCTGCCACGTCACGAGAACCTTGTTCGGCGCAGCGGATTTCAGTGTCGTTTCGCCTATTTCGGGGACAGTGACTGCGGAAAAGACGAAAGCTTTATGTAAACCACACACATGTATATATTTGTATGTGTGTGAATGTAATGTATATATCCATTCGTATATCCTTGTGAAGGTTTATTCATGTATCTGCCAACCTGTTTATTTACTTATCTTTTTTATATTCTGCCTGTCTGTCTTTCTCTCTCACCTGTTATTCCAACACTGCATGTTGGAGACCTCTTACCTGGGGACTGAGGCAAGGAGAGAATGGCGCTGCACACTTCGTGGCTGGTCGAGTCGTTTTCCTTCACGTACGCCGCGACGCACACGGAATAGCGTCCTGTCTTGTTTTTGAAAACATAGGACGACTTGTCATTCCCCACTTTGATCGGGTCGTTGCCACCACCCGCAGTGGTCTCCTCGAGCGCCACGTGATACGAGCTGATGGTCTTGGGATCGCTAAGAAGGAACCAAGACACGAGGAGGTCGTGGGTGTCGGTGTTCCAGGCCGCGCCGACGCTTCTTCTAGCGCTGAGGACTACGAGCGAGAGAGGGAGTCAGTGAGTCACTTCTGCAGCAAGAAAGCCGAGGCCGTTCTTACTCATGTCTAAGACATGTATGCAATCCAATTTATGCGTGTAAACATCATTAACCTGACACCAACTTACAAAAGTCG
>BOPN01006289.1:30000-32500 GCA_017312705.2 Penaeus japonicus
GAGACTTTGGAGATTCGTGCAATGGAGAGGGGTGTCGTGGTATCTTTAGAAGGAGAAACTCGGTTAGGTTTTCCTGCTTCCTTTATCTATTCGCATGGCTGTTCCTCTAACAGTAAGGTAGTAGAAGAAATATAAAAGCTTACTAGCTATTTCAAAGGTCGAGAAAGAAATGTGTAACAACCAAGTTTATACATTTGCCTTGAAGGTATATCTATAGATCTACTTAAGATACCTTCCATTGACTTACCTTGATGTGGTGACACAGAGATCGACACAGCTGTCTTATCTTTCGTCACTTTTACCCAGTGAACTGTCCCTGTGCTTAACTTGGTGAAATAAGCTTTGCATGTCCTAATTTCACGTCCACATGTTATGGACGTCTTTGTGAAATCACCCGAAACGTCCTCCTCAATGCTGATGCTGAAGGTCTGTTCGCTGGAGGTGCGCCACCTGACTTCGAGGTCAGTGCCGTCGTTGAAGTGCTGGACACTAGTCATGAAATCTTAAGATAAAAGAGAAGGCTCATATTTTGGGTTATCAGGGATTTTTTCACTATCCACAAAGAGTGGATAGTTCTCTCTCTCTCACTTTTACCATAGAATCTCTCTCTCACTCACTCTTACCAAAGAATCTGTCTCTCTCTCTTTATGAGATTATATAGTATGCTTATATATGATATTAATACATCAATAAATGACTATACAAATATTACATGAATCCCAGTCTACTTAGGCAATCGATGGGTCAGATCAGGTCAACTTCAGGTCAAATTCACACACAGTTGCCTTCCCAAGTACCTTGACCCTCAAACCAGCTAAAATACCTTAGACTGCCACATCCCCAACATTCCAGACTACCTTCCCGCATAACCACTGGGGACGGTGGATGGGAAACCCTTCCATATAAGTGTGATATCTAGAACATGCAGACACTGACACATGTTTATACGTGTCGTGATAGTGTTTATTACTGTGATCATTAAGCTGCAGTGTATATTATCTATTGTGCACCACACTATCTGCGTTATGGAATAAATCTGAATTGTATAAACCCTGTGTCCGGTTATTAGTTCAAACAGACTATGACACCCATCACACACTCTCTCTCTCTCTCTAACCATAGAATCTTTCTTTCACTCTTCCCATAGAATCTTACTCTCTCACTCTTGCCATAGAATCTCTTTCTCTCTCTCACTCTTCCCATAGAATCTCTCTCTTTCTCTTACTCTTATCATAGAATCCCTTTCTCTCTCTCTCATTCACTCTTACCATGGAATCTCCTTCTTTCTCTTACTCTTATCATAGAATCTCTATCTCTCTCTCTCATTCAGTCTTACCATAGAATCTCTCTCTCACTCTTACCATAGAACCTTTCTCTCTCTTTCTCCTTGCCTCACTCTTACCATAGAATCTCTCTCTTCTCTTTCATTCTTACTATAGAATCTCTCTCCCTCGCTCTTACTCTTACCATAGAAAGGAGAAAGAATAGACTCCTTCACTTCCCCACTTCCATCCACTGCCACCACGAGCACCCGAAATTCCTGGAGTCCTTCCGGAATGTTTACCTCTTGGCTGCAAGATCCATCGGCCTCTGGAGGGCACAGCGGGCTGGGAGAAGAAAAGAGAGGTGCATTATGTAGATGGTTAACCGGGTGCAGGATTTACATCACGAATCATGGAGAGCAATAGACTTAATCAATAGACTTTTGAAAATGAATCTACGTATGGTGAGATATAAAATCCCTACCGCTTTGGAACTTATCATACGGCTGGAAGGGGCGTTTAGTGTCCCCGGCAACGTGTTGGGTGGTTTGCGTTGTCGTTTAAGCCACGCCCATTGCAAACCTACATCTAAACTTGCTATTATTGCCACTAATTCTTGCTTATACTTACCACGATGGTTCTATTGTGGTTATATTTTCTAATAATTAGTTATCAAATATGTTTCCGAACTCTTATGTGTGTAGAGAACAAAGAAACATTTAAAACAAACAAAAATAAAAAACTAAATTAAAAGAAAATATGTGTAACCTTGTAAATTATGATTTACATGGACTTGGAATTTGATAAATATAAATATCACGAAGTTACAAATTAAAGTTTTATAAAACGTGCAATCTGATAAATAAACTACTTTAAGGCTGACAAAACTCAAAAGTTATATCTTGTTATTGTAACAAGACATAGGGTTTAAAGAGAGGTGAGGATCTGGATGGCTGAACGAAAGATGTAAATTTTACTGTTCTCATTTCTGTAGAGTATAAAATGAAATGACATTTTTTAGTTATATAAAAAAACTGGTCATTTATACGATGGTATCAAATATCTCTCACGAGGCATTAAAAAGAGAGAGAGAAATTTAAAATCATATAGAGTGATGCAAAGATATCAATCATGAAACAGATAATGGAACAGAGAGATTCAGGGTACAATGGAAGACGTAGATGCGCAAAGATACCATGAAATATATAATGTTATAATTATCCAGCGGTAAAATGAAA
>BOPN01006289.1:37500-47500 GCA_017312705.2 Penaeus japonicus
GACCTATTTGTATGTGATAAACATTTGTTAAGGTATTGCAGATTGAGCTTCTCTTTCTCTTTCTCTCTTTTTTTCTCTCTTTCTCTTTCTTTCTCTTTCTCTCTTTCTCTCTCTTTCTCTCTCTTGCTCTTTCTCTCTCTCTCTCTCTCTCTCTCTCTCTCTCTCTCTCTCTCTCTGTCAAGATAGATACACACATAAACACACATATGTAAAAAAGACATACATATATACATGTAGTATATAAACTTATTCATAATTTTACGTTCTTAAAGAAATAGGAAAGAAATAACCATGCATAACGAAAAAAATACATTAAGAGATCGAAAAGAGGAAGGCAATCAGTGACTATGGCCGCGAGTCCCACCGCACAAAGCGACCGCACTGGGGACATTGCAGCGGCTACACATGGCCTGGTTAACCTTCCTCTTTTCATTGTACCTGCATATCTTGCACCGCCGGTACTTTAGAGTCTGCTCTCAGTATCTTGTGTGTCATCGATCACTAAAGAGAGCCTGGTAGTGACCGTGAATGGCTATCCTTCAAGGCTCTCTCTTATGCAGGAGCGAGTGTTGCTACTCCAGGTTGTGATTTTAAATAAGATTTTAAAGTCATAGAAATTACATAATCCCATCTTTATTCGTATTCTAAATATTCTTATTACTCTTAGTATAATTGTTGAAAAACAATGGTTGTAAAAAAATAATAAAACAGAAAAAGTATAAGAATAAAATTCCTCAAACAATCAAATCCACTATTGGTGAAGTGGTGCGGAAGTCAAGTACTAAAGCAAAAAATAATTTCTCTGAACTATAGCGCTCATGTAGATGTTACGTCAAAGTAAACAGTCCGAGCTCTAGTTCAATTCAGTTTCTTACGAGTTTGAAGATAAATGAAATCCAAGTGAAAGGATTCATGCATTTATTTATAACTAATTTATCAAAGTTACGGTATTTGTTTTACATTTTAAGTTGTGAATTTGAGTCTTGAAATATACGAAATGCTTATCATTATAATCGTAATTTATTTTTATGTAAATTTTACTAAGAGGCTCTTTAAATGAGACGACTTGAAATGATAGTTGATATTTTCGCCATTCGGTGATGGTTCGTGCTTGCGTGTTGGCAGCCATATTAGATAGGTTGGCAGGCCTGTGTGGGCGGAGCTAATATGTGAAATTATATGCAATTCGATAGCAAGCTATTGCGAGAAATTGCAGATAAGGATTACACCTTAAATAAGCTTCTTATTACCCAAAGATACTAGCATTATGATAAGAGAATAAACGATGTCCAATATGTTGGGTTTGTTAACCGGAATTATCCCAAGATATGTTATTGTCATTTATTCTATAATCCGTGCGCTATATTTATTGTTGAATTTAGGAAATGAAAATGTTTAGTTAAGTCCCCACGAACGGTGGGTCAGTTTTCTTTTGACATATGTAATGCTCTATGTTCAACCAATATTTGATGTTTTTTTTTTTTATGCTTATTTACTACAAGAAAGACATGTTTAGTTTATGTTACACCATTTATCAGGTGTATGTTTTTCCATTATGAAGACTATATATTTTAACTGCTTTGAAACAGAAGTGTAAAATGTTTTACATCAATATAATTTTCTGAATAAATTAGCAGACGCACAACAACACCACGTGTTTAAATGGCCAGCTCAAAGAACATCTTTATTTACTGCACAAATGTCGCAAGAAACCCCATTATTTTATCTCTTGCTGTTCTATTCTCCAAAGTTCGATAGAATTATAAACTGTATATTGCACCAAAGTGTCCTTTAGTTATGTTTAAGATAAGAAACTACTGTTTTGTTAATGAAGCAACAAATGTAGTCCTTTAAGTGCCAAATGATTTGTTATTAATTTAGATGGAAGAAGTTATTTAATTTTGAATTATTTTAGTAGCATATACCTTATTAAGAAGCTTAAGGTACGTGTAAAACATTGATTTATTGTATAGGCAGCTAATCGCTCCCTATAGCCGGGAGAATGTTAAATTTAGGAATGAAAATGTTTAGTTAAGTCCCCCCGAACGGCGGGTCCGTTTTCTTTGACATACATAATTTTCAGAATAAATTAGCAGACGCACAACAACACCACGTGTTTATATGGCCAGCCTAAAGTTAATGATTTTATTTACTGTACGAATGTGGCAAGAAAACCCCACATTTATCTCTTTGCTGTTCTATTCTCCAAAGTTCGATAGACTTTTATCACGGAAACTATTTTGGTTTCCCGTGTACTGTATCCACTACCTGTAAATTTTTTAAGGGCTTCTTGGACCTAATTTCTACCAAATGAAATATCTTTACATTAAACTCTTTCATCAAAGATATAAACATTTAACTTTCTGAAGACGCGCAAAATAGATTGGTCACCCATTAATAAAATTACCATTTTCTGTATTTTTTACATTCATGAAAATGAAGGCTAAACCAGTAACTAAAGCAAAATGAATTGATCAATCAATCAGGAATACACTGGAACAACTTGGCAATAGTGGTGTTCACGCTCGCTCGCACACACACACATACACACACACACACACACACACACACGCACACACATACACACACACGCACATCTGCACACACACACACACACGCACTCACACGCACACCCGCACACACACATACACAAACACACACACACATAAACACACACACACACACAGGTGACAAAACACACACACACACATATATGTATGTATATATATATATATATATTGTTACGCCGGCCGCCTCGTCTATCTGCCACCAACACGAGGCAGGCTAGGCAGACGGCGTGCTAACCACAGGGTCGTGAACACAGAACAGCTCCAAGAGGCACCGAACACCACAGCGTCCCAGAACACCACGAGGGGAAACGCCACGTGGAGAGGCAGGGCACGAAATAAACACACAATAACAGTCTTTCCTTTATTTACACTAGTTCTTTACCCGTACACTTTTCTAATGGCACAATACAGGGGAAACCAGCACATCACACTGCACAAATACAGCCAAGTAACAGGGCAACACAAAGTATATCAGGTCACAAGGGCACATATGAGGTCTTCCCAGGGGCAGCAGCTAACTGCGTCTGTCCTGGCCTCATTCCTCCGCTGCTCCTGCCCAGACGTTGCGTCATGTTTATCCAGCTTACATCATTTTATTATTAGCACATGTTTCGCACAGAGACAAATACATCCATTTATATAATATATATATATATATATATATATATATATATATATATATATATATATATATATATATATATATATATATATATATGTATATATATATATATATATATATATATATATATATATACATATATATGTATATATATATATATATATATATATATATATATATATATATATATATATATAATACACACACACACACACACACATATATATATATATATATATATATATATACATATATATATATATATATATATATCTTATTTGATACTGGTGTAGAAGTTACAGCATGAGCCCTGTTAGTGGTCAAGTGCCAGGCCATCCTAAGGACCGCCCGTTTTTTTGTCAGTTGCAAGTAACTGAATTTGATGAGGGATGGAATTTGATTCAGCCCTCGTTCTTTCACTACCACACGTTGGTGGTTCATCTGCTACTGAATGTAGCCATTGATCTAGTTTTCTTTTAAACACTTCTACACTGCTCTGATTTAGGTTTCTTATATCATTCGGTATGCTATTAAACAATATAGGTCCCTTTATTAGGAAACTTTGTTTTTGCATTTTTTCTTAACAGCCTTATCTGCAGCGTCAAAGTCTTCAAATAATTTCAGCTTCATAAGTACTCGTCGGGCGTACGACAGCGAAAGTGTCGTACCGCTTGAATAAAACTACTGTCACGCTCACAGAGCGACTCGTGCCTGTGGCGCGCCTTTGAAAAACTTTTTTTACAGTTATTTGCTTCTTCTGATGAAAAACACTTAAGTTCATAAAATACATTTCTTGTTTGCTTTAGTAATTCATATCAGAATGGGAATCTGAATATGTTAACATCATGCTACTTTTTACATGAAAAAAGTTTATTTCTTCAAAAAAAACTAGTTGTGCAGATTAGCAGTCAGTAAATAGATCTTATTTGTGCAAATATAGAATTCATTCCATGGCACATCAATCAAAGCAAGATTTATTCTAGGCTTATTCACCTAGGTATGCTATACTTTTCATGATAATTTCATTGCAACAAAAGTTATCCTCGCATATTGTGCGTGTATTACAGAAGTCTTGTTTAAAATGGATATCAAACAACACACATTATTATTTGCAAACATTATATAGGTTTACACAGTAAATAATAAATCAGGTATTTTACGTTTTACATGAGTTACCGACTTGATTTACTTCAGTTTTCTCTGAAGAGACCACTTGCTGCCTGTCAGGGGTTTTGTTATTATTCAAGGTCCTTTTGGCCCCTTTGGTTTCTTTTATGTATGATCCTTGGAATGATTAAGTCACTCGAGGTTAAAATGCAAACTTGGTCATATCTAAACCACATGTATTTACACTTATTTACAGCAACAAAATAAACAGAGCACAACACAAACAAAATATAGATATGGTAGCCTTTGTTTAGTATGAAGCAGGCGGTATTCTTGATATTCAGGATGTAACACCGGAAGTAGTGGCACCAGAGGTTGTGGAGCCAAAGGCTGTGGCACCAGAGCACAACTCTGGTCAGTTATGACAGCAATACCAGAACAGCAATATCAGAACAGTAGTTTAACAGCTTATCTGCATTCACCTATGGAGGCTAGAAAAATAATATTGTAAAACTAGCAATATTCATTTTCACAATATATACACTTTAATATAATCGAAGTGTATCAGGAGATAATATTAGTAATTCACAGTATACTCACATGAGTGTGAATAGGCGAGAAGACCGGAGCTAAGTGACCGTCCATGCTGAGTGGGTCACCTACGTTGCTTTGGTGGCGGGAAATCAATAAGAAATTCGCACACACACACCAACAAACAAACAAACGACCAAATGGTCAGTCAGCGATTGACAACAACAATTGATGTGAAACCACCAGATGAAACCCTTTACACTGCCCATCAAATCTAAACAAATTCGAACGCATTACTCTGATTGTGACTATATACTTCAATAGCCTTTGATTACCAGTCTGCCCTGAGAATGAACATAAAAATACATCCAATAGACTTTTTGTTGTTGTTCAAGTGTATATCATGTCAAACACTTAGTAAATTCAGTTTCTTACGAGTTAAAAAGTAAATGTAATCCAAGTCAAAGGATTCAAACAATTATTTACCACCCATTTATCAAAGCTACATGTGGTGGTATTTGTTTTATATTTTCACGCATGAACTGGAGTCTCGAAATATGCAGTATATTATACATTATAATCTTCAATGTTACATAAATTTTGTTGTAAACCATCATTGAGATACTCTTTAAATGGTTCAATGAGACGACATAAAATAAAAATCAGGAAATATTTGGCATTTTCGCCATTCGGCGATGGTTCGCGCATGCGTGTTGGCGCCCCTATTGGATACGTTGGTACGCGTGGGCGGGTGGTGCTCTTTGGCAATAGAACTTGAAATACGGCAGCAAATTATTGCGAGTTTTTGGCAATTATTGCAGATAATGACGCTGCAGATAAGGCATCATATGTTTTGGTACTTATCCCAGTGCGATAGCATGTCCTTCCCTGCCTGGGGGAATGCCTTACCTTAATTCCCCCTCCTTCAACAGGTCTTGGGTTTGGTGTTAAGTTTTCAATAACTTTCCACACATATATAATGAAGTATCTCTCTCTCCGCCTTTGTAGTGAGTACAGTCTTAGTTTTTTTAGTCTTTCCCAATAGTTTAGAGCCATCATATTATCTAACTTGCGTGTAAAGATTCTTTGGACTTGTTCTATCAATATTATATCTTTTGTAAGATTTGGGCTCCATACTTGGCACTGGTATTCTAATCTTGGGGTCACTAATGTTTTCCATAGTAGTAAAAGGTGTTCTGGGTCTATTGTGTTAAAAGTCCTCATTACCCATCCACTCATAACTTTTCCTTTGTTGACAATCTGCTCTATATGGTGACTTAAACTCATGTCATTACTCATATAGAGTCCTAGGTCTTTTTTACTTTTTTTTCCTTTTTTTTTTTTTCTTTTACCTTCGTCTACAACAGTGGTTCTCAAACTGGGTGCCGCGGCACCCTGGGGTGCCACGGACAGCGCCTAGGGGTGCCACAAGATTGCCATGAATTTTGTCTTGGCTAGATCGTTTCAAGGTACATTTGTAAAACAGTTTGTAGCAGTCTGCCTATAATTAAATGTCGGTGTAGGAAGTTACTTGCTCTAATATTTTACTAAAATATAGGTAGATATTTCCTTTTGCACACTACTACTACTACTACTACATTGAACTTTACCTCTGTCACAACAGAATGAACTTTACCTCGTCACAATAATGACTGAACACACACACACACACACACACACACACACACACACACATATATATATATATATATATATATATATATATATATATATATATATTTATTATATATATAAATATATATATATATAACTATATTGCTTTTTATTGATATTTTATATTTTTATATCTATTTTCTACTTTAAAAAAATTCATAAACGTATAACGAAAACATTTCTCCTCACTAAAATAATGTATTACAAGTCACAGAATAAAACAGTCAATTAAAAAAGAAAGAAAGAAAAATAAAAAGACATTCTGTAATCCGAAATCATCCACTTCCCTTTCTTAGGAGGAAGAGGGCCAAGGATAAGCAGAGAGAACAAGCACGCCGAGAGGAACATCCTGCGATAGTGGTAAGGAGAAGGAGTGAGAGAGAGGAAAGGGGGAGAAGGAGAGAGAGACAGAGAGAAGGCGGGGGATAGGGAGAGAACGAGAGAGAAAGAGGAAAGGGGGGAAGGAGAGAGAGAGAGGGAGAGTCACAGAGGAAAAAGATGAAAAGGGAAAAGCGAGAGAGAGAGAGAGAGAGAGCAAGAGATTAAAACGAGTGAGTATGGTCTAGTTAGCGAAAAAGAAATCACATAAAAATCTCACCATTTGAAGCATTTACAATATCTTTTAAATCTTGATACTAAGAAATAATCAGAAGGATCGTAGTGCAATATCCTTTAATGTAGCCCAGTTGAACATACTAAAATTACTAAGCACAAGTGACATACAACTTCTTCCAACCCTCAGCTCCCAGTCTACAACGAGTGGGGGGCGCGGCCGCTCGGTCTAAGAGCCCAACAGGTTTGTTCACGTTTCAACATGTTGGGAAAATCGGTCAGTTTTCAGTAGTGCACATCAGTGAAAAGAAGGCAACCAGCACATTCAATCGATAGATTGGCTAATCCCTAGACACGTTTCATCTAAGACAATTCCATTGCAAAGTGCAAATAAAGAATATATTAGATATAAATAACATGCCCAAAGTGTCCTGTCAAACGATTGTAGTGACCGTAACCTCTCAAGCGTTCCGTCAAAATCTGAAAGACATTCACCTAGTAAATTTACTTGACAACACTTTACTAGGAAGGTCTACAACAGAACACTGAACTTTACCCTCGTCTACAACAGAACACTGAACCTTACCTTCGTCTACAACAGAACACTGAACTTTACCTTCGTCTACAACAGAACACTGAACTTTACCTTCGTCTACAACAGAACACTGAACTTTACCCTCGTCTACAACAGGGAACACTGAACTTTAACTTCGTCTACAAATGAACACTGAACTTTACCTTCGTCTACAAATGAACACTGAACTTTACCCTCGTCTACAAATGAACACTGAACTTTACCTTCGTCTACAAATGAACACTGAACTTTACCTTCGTCTACAACAGAACACTGAACTTTACCTTCGTCTACAACAGAACACTGAACTTTACCTTCGTCTACAACAGAACACTGAACTTTACCTTCGTCTACAAGAGCTCTATCCTTCGTAGATACAAAATTTCAATAGAGGTATCAACCATCCAAAGCGCCTCAAGTGAACTTTGACTCTGCGCGACATGTCGTGTTCACTTCAAGCAAAATGAAGTGGCGACATGTCGTGTTCACCTCAAGCAAAATGAAGTGGCTTTCTGTTCGGCTGATTGCAATGCAGCTCAATATATAAACCGTTGCTATCTATAGTATTAAACGTCTGCATTTGCAAATAGCGATGGCTGTGCCTTAGAGGAAAAGGAAATTATTATATCTGCCAAGTCCATTGGTGCTTTGTGGGTTGTGCACGACTGAATATTTATTGACCGGAAATTGTGTAAGGGAAACTAGTTTGGGTATTTAAACAAAAGTAGAGGAAACATGAAGTAAGAGAGGGAGGTGTAGGATGTATTAGGACACTTACTTGCTACTTTAAATTCATTTGGTTTTGTGCTATGAAGCGACCTTTGTGCATATATGATATAATCCTTTGTGTATGTATGTTTGCAAATATATAGATGTAGGTGTGTGTAAATATATATACATATACAAAAATACACACTTACACACACACACACACACACACACACATATATATATATATATATATATATATATATATATATATATATATATATATATGTGTGTGTGTGTGTGTGTGTGTGTGTGTGTGTGTGTGTGTGTGTGTGTGTGTGTGTGTGTGTGTGTTTACCTTCGTCTACAACAGGAAACACTGAACTTTACCTTCGTCTACAACAGAACACTGAACTTTAACTTCGTCTACAACAGAACACTGAACTTTACCTTCGTCTACAACAGAACACTGAACTTTACCTTCGTCTACAACAGAACACTGAACTTTACCTTCGTCTACAACAGAACACTGAACTTTAACTTCGTCTACAACAGAACACTGAACTTTACCTTCGTCTACAACAGAACACTGAACTTTAACTTCGTCTACAACAGAACACTGAACTTTAACTTCGTCTACAACAGAACACTGAACTTTAACTTCGTCTACAACAGAACACTGAACTTTACCTTCGTCTACAACAGAACACTGAACTTTAACTTCGTCTACAACAGAACACTGAACTTTACCTTCGTCTACAACAGAACACTGAACTTTACCTTCGTCTACAACAGAACACTGAACTTTACCTTCGTCTACACGAACGCTGAACTTTAACTTGCTCAGAACAGGGAACATTGAACTTTACCTTCGTCTACAACAGGAAATACCGAACTCACTCTCTTCGTCTACAACAGAATACTGAACTTTACCTTCGTCTACAACAGAACACTGAACTTTACCTTCGTCTACAACATAATACTGAACTTTACCTTCGTCTACAACAGAACACTGAACTTTACCTTCGTCTACAACAGAACACTGAACTTTACCTTCGTCTACAACAGAACACTGAACTTTACCTTCGTCTACAACAAAACACTGAACTTTACCTTCGTCTACAACAGAACGCTGAACTTTACCTTAGTCTACAACGGAACACTGAACTTTACCTTCGTCTACAACAGTGGTTCTCAAACTGGGTGCCGCGGCACCCTGGGGTGCCACGGACAGCGCCTAGGGGTGCCACAAGATTGCCATGAATTTTGTCTTGGCTAGATCGTTTCAAGGTACATTTGTAAAACAGTTTGTAGCAGTCTGCCTATAATTAAATGTCGGTGTAGGAAGTTACTTGCTCTAATATTTTACTAAAATATAGGTAGATATTTCCTTTTGCACACTACTACTACTACTACTACTACTACTACTACTACTACTACTACTGATAACATAATAATAATAATAATAATAATAGTAATAATAATAATAATAATAATGTCAATAGAATGTAATAGTACTCCTTGCGTAACCAAATTTTCTTTGTTTATACTCGTTAATTCATGTGAGGAGGGGTGATGGTGAAAAAGGGGTGCCACAGAAAGGATTATATAAATTCAGGGTGCCATCACTGAAAAAAGATTGAGAACCACTGGTCTACAACA
>BOPN01006289.1:57500-67500 GCA_017312705.2 Penaeus japonicus
GTATACCAGTCATAACTTAAAACACGCTTTGGAAACACACTATTAAAATTTCCAACGCTGTATCAAGCTTAAGTTCTAATATATCAAGTTCACGAAGAACCTTAAATAGACACAAGCTCTAACTTTCAGGCCAGACACCGCGGGCGCAGACGGGCGTGATTGTGGGCTCGGTAGTGGGCGGGCTGGTGGGTCTGGCCCTTATCGCAGTTGTCGTCATCTTTGTGTTACGGTGAGTGACGCGTCGAAGGGAGGTTGTGACACACTTATGGTTTGCTGTTGATATCTGTTTGCTGTTTTTTATCTCGGTTCATATTTTATTGATTTCTGGTTCATGAATGTTTCTTTTATTTGTTTGATATCACAAAGTGGTGAAACTGCAGTTATATTTCTAAACAGTGCTAAAACTGCAGGAAATTATTTTTGTACATTCATGATTTAAAGGAGCCAACTTCGTGTAAATTAGTAGGTGTTTTCGCTTTAGCATTTGGCGGGAAACGTTTCACATATTATCATTAATACCATTCTTAATATCGATCTTTGAATTAATATCATTATTACCATCATAGTCATTGTGACAAGCAATGTAGTTAACAAGTACCCTTATTCACGAGACTCTAAAACACATCAATTTATAATTACTTCCTTCCTTCTCGACTTCTTCTTCTTCCCAACAGAGTGTTACTAATCACACCCTCTCATTCCACAGAAGGAGAAAAAACAAGGCAAAGAAACAATCACTGAGAGGGTCCTCTTCACATTACGCTGCCACCCCGACCTCTGACCCTGTCGTGGCTTAGGTCATCTTGTAAAGGTCTTTGAACCTTGTGTCAAAACAGGCTTTGTTTTTCCTTTGGCTTAGTTGGGAACTCAAGATGCCACTGATACATTGTTGCTGGATGTATGTATTTATTTAAGACAGGAGAAAATACACTACATGTAGAATAGCTTTATGTCAAAGTTTTATGGTTATTTTTTTTATTTATTTTTTATTTTATTATTATTTTTTTTTTCATCAACGGTATTGTGGTGCCGTGCATATTAATTTATGTTGCTTTAGATGTTTTTCTTCATGCTTCCTATTCATTTGCCTCAACCAGGGTGCCAAGATATTAGTCACACGACATTCACGTACTTTCATCTTTCTGTTTATTCATATCACAATGGGTTTTCATCCTATCAATGGCTTCGATCGTAAAAAAAAAAAAAAAAAAAAAAAAAAAAAAAAAAAAAAAAAAAAAAAAAAAAAAAAAAAAAAAAACTCTTAAGGACTCTTAATGATGATGATGGTCGGTTTTACGTCATGCAAACCCTTGTTTACAAAGGCTATGACGATCCTTCCTGTTGAAGGTCATTTTCTGAACCAGATAGAATCCGTTACCGCGACTGGATGCCCTCACTCACCCCGGATGTGGCAGGGATCAAACCTGCTTCTTCTGGAGACTCTTCTGGTACCAAGCAACGCGCGCTACCACCTTACCATGGCGACTCCCATGAAGCTTATACAAGGACATTTTACATCTCGACTATCTTTACTCACCTTCTGTACATCATCAAGGGAGCTAAATACTAGCACCAGGAGAGTATCAGGCATTTAATATCTTTGTAAGAATCTCTATATGCATTATTTTACCCCGTGGATGGTTGGTCCCCTGAATTCCTCCTCTGTCGATGCAATGGTTGCTCCTGGTGGGGTTTGTAGAGGTTTTTGTACCAGATATAAATCATTAGTGACTTCTAGAACAACATTGTTATCATAATTACAAGTGTACAAGTGTTACCCTAACCTGTATTAGTGTTCATTCCAAAGCTACTGTAATTTTATTGCAGCGTTTCTAGCATTGTAAACCTTTTCGAAAACAAGTCCATATGGAGAAAAATCTTTTATTACACTTAATTTTTTAGATATGTTACTTTGACCTCCTTTTTGAACATATTGCGAGCATTTATTCAAAAACAAAATATTTGGTGTATCGTCTAATTAGTATTCATATTTGTTTTGTTTTTTTTCTTCATGTCATTACTATCATTAATTTTGTCATATAGTAAGGTCCTGTAAATTACATTTGGTGTGATAGAAAATATTCAATGGCATTGCATTAGGGAATATTCAAAATGCATTCCGTGGGCCAGTCCTGTTCATCTAAGCTTTAACTATAACTTAATGCGAAAGTTCTCCATTTGTGAAGCATTAGCTATAACCATGATCACTGATATTGTTATTTATAAACTGATATCTATATTAGTAAATATGTATATGTATGTTCAGAAGCGAGAGAGAGTGAGAGAGGGGAGAGAGAGAGAGACAGAGAGAGAGAGAGAGAGAGAGAGGGAGAGAGAGAGAGAGAGAGAGAGAGAGAGAGATTAAAGCATTGTTTATAATTAATGTACAGTATTTATCATCAAATGTTGTTGGAAATATATAAGATAATTTAGATCAGTAGCTTTCCCTTTCCTCAGAATACACCTATACCGTTAACAACCGTTCAAGTAACGGCTACAACCACCCAACTACTTTATATAACAAAGATAATACAACAGAAATCATGCAACGGTGTAAAATGCACTTGCGCATTTATTATAACAATTATTGCAAGTTTGGATACATTTCAACAACAACATTGCACAAAGAAGCTCTAACAACAACTGGGAAACAGGAAATTTCTTCTTCGGTTGTAAAGAATGAATATACAGTATACTAACATAGAGGAGCAAAGCTTCGTAAGCCGATGAATCTAGAATGCAATTGCAAAAACCTTCCAGAGAAACACCAGTCAAAGTTACTTCCAATAGTAATTAGGTTAAGCAAGTTAACGTGTTTTTTTTTCGGGACTTTTTTCTTGGAAATGATATTCTGTAACGTGTTAATATTGCTTGTTGGCCCTTTTTCGTTAGTATACTTCATAGCAAATATAATAACTCATAATAATATGATGATTTATTTCATTTATCTTTAACGCATACGTAATATGAAGTAAGATGGCCAAATCTTGTTTTACCTTTTTTCATATATTATATATAATATAAATCATATTATAATTATTCTTATTATATATACATTTTATTATTTTTACAATTTTATCAATAATCTTTTTTTTTTATTATAATTTTTATTATTACCTTTTTATCAAACCTTTCGATCAGATCCAGATTCGAATGAGTCACATATTCAATGAGGGATGCAAGCATGTGTGTTACTTATGAGGAATCACTTATGTCATATTTATGTCATGTGTTTCACTCATGATAGTAATAAGAAAAAATACAACAAAAATTATATAATTTAAAATAAAATTAATTTATCTAAAAAAAAAATATATATATATATATATATATATATATATATATATATATATATATATATATATATATATATATATATATATATCGTCGTGATGGTATAACACCCATCACGACGTCTCAGTTTAACATGCTCTTCCATCCAATAAGAAGTTATTCAAAAGTCTGTAAAGTTCATACGGCTAGAAAACCTAAAATGCCTTCATCAACAAGACACGAGAAGCATTGCAAAACCCAAATTGAAAAAACAACAAGTTATTATGCACAACGAAGTGCTAGTTGCTGTTTTTTTTGCCGTTTTCTCAATACTCATTTCTTTTGTTCCTTGTGAGTAAAATGACTTAGTGCTTTCAACTTTTCAATAATTTTCCATCCACCTTAAATTTCGTGGAGACTCTAAATCATAGTGATAGTCTAGTAAATCTAAATATAATGTTTTTATATGACAAAAGACTGCATGAACGCAGTTTCTCAAAAAATCAAATCTATAGAGTTACAGACGTATATGGGTTGAATTTAGCATTTGATTACTTCTGAAGGACATTTAAGACCAGTAAACAAATCTAATTCCATTAGAAAATAAGAGCTTTACTAAATAACCTTTTTCCCAGGTCATAAAATGTAGAAATGATAAGTCTCAAGATACATCACTTGCAGAAGACAGGAAATTAATACAAGAGATACGCGTTTGAAAAAGAAAGAAAGAAAAAAGTAAATTACAACGTTGCCAATGTTAACGGCTTCGGAATCCTTCTTTGTTATTACTTATTACTTATCATTATGTTATTATTATTATTACCTATTGCTTATTACTGTTATTATCATTACTTAATACTTATTGATATGTTATTACTTATTATTATGTTATTTTAGTCGCGTGTTTTTCAAGACTTTGATCTTCCTTAGGAAAGTGGATGCGATAAGACCACTTGGGATTCAAAAATTTAAAAATCACATGACGTCACAGATTTTTATATACGTTTTATCATGCGAACCTGTCTTTTCTATGCATTTCTTTTCCCGTTGGATATTTTGAATTTCAACTTTCAATAAAGATATAACAAACCAAAATGTTATTTCACAGGCGCTACGAAATATAGACTATTTTGTATTCAGATTTTCCTTCTTAGTAATGTGATGTTAACGGATGTCCCGATTTTTTTTTTTTTTTTATGATAAGTAGATCATTTTTTAATCGATAATTGTTATGAAATTCGATGTTTGCCATGTCAAGTTTTGACATTGTTGATAGTAAGTGTGTCATGCTGTATATAATATTTGTGAATTGTGCAACTTCATTTGTGATTTTATTTATTTATCTATTTTGTTTATTCATTTTTTTACTATTTATTAATCTTATTTATTCATGTTTTTTTATTATCTATTAATCTTATTTATTCATTTATTTTTATTAATTTATTTATTTTATTTTATTTATTCATTCATTTTATCTTATTCATTTATTTATTTCTATTCCTTTTTATTTAATTTTTTTTTTTTCTGAGAAAGAGATGACATCAGCGACCTGTATAGAGAGTGATAACGAGGGTAAAAAAAATCCTATCAATGATAGTTCCACGTCGTTTGCACCAACAGCAATACCACGAGCAATGATGCAACAAATTGATGATTAATAAAACCTACATTCAGTCGAAAAATCCTGAATGGAAAAAAAATGGTCTAATGAAATTCAAAATAAGAAAGATATATAAGGTACAGACATGAGAGAGAAGATTAAACATACCGTTAACAAAGCCAATTATATACACGTCTAATTCACGTCCACAACAACAACAACAAAAAATATATAAATAAATAAAAATAAACATTCACATACTATCAGTCAAAGTTGGAGAGCGAAAGAGATAAGAGAGAGAGAGAGAGAGAGAGAGAGAGAGAGAGGAAGAGCCTACTCTAGCCTATCTCAAATATCTCGCATTCAGCATTCAGTGTATTAGCAGCTCTTCTGCAATATTGCTGGGCGGGAGAGCCTGTTGCATTTCATTAGTCAACACTGCTACTAGTTTTTCGTATAAGGTATTGTGATGTGCACGTCTTATTAAGCTTAGTAATGTTTTGTTAATATATATATATATATATATATATATATATATATATATACATATATATATATATATATATATATATATGTTTTTTTTGTCTACTTTTTTCTATACTTCGTTAATTATTCACCATTTTAATCTTACAATTATTTTCCTCTATACTGATATGTAATTGTTTTTGAAAGAACACAAGAATTGCCATTAAACATTCTAATTTTTGATTGTCTATACGTCGCTTTCTGAAAACATTAATTACCGTAATTATATTTTGCATACGAGTAGCTATAGTAAGTAATGGAAGCATAATTTAAGCTTAAGTATTATTGATTAAGTTTAAGTACTAAGTTTAATTAATAATTAAGTTTAAGTATTCAGTGATTCTTTGATCAATACAGAGCAACGATTGGGTGTTATAAAGCAAGCGAATATTTTTGTGACAGCTTTATATATAGAATAAATCAGAAAAATGAGAAGCTATATACTTTATGAGAGATCCCCTTCGGTTTGTTATATTTCATTTTAGTTATTTCATTTCATAACTCTGGATATTGTGATATACTAATAATATGTTGCACAAATGCAGATATTTAAGCTGCGGGTAATACATGTGGAACTAAAACCTTCATTAACCATTATGTTACAGAGTCCCATACTTCACCGGTAGTTCAAATAATTTACGTCATTTTCCAGTTACAGATCTTTATTTCATTAGATTATCTCCTTCTTCTCTCTTGGTCTATTTTATTTATTATATAAGATTGCCGAAATTCAGTATTTTTATCTTAAATTATGAATCCTAGAATATAATAAAATTAAACGATATCCTTAACTGTATTCCCTTATCATTTTAAACTGACTTTACTGAGGTCATCAGTCTAATAATTATATTAACTTTTATTTTATGAAATTTGCATGTCATTATATAGATATTAAATATTTGTAAATTCCATCATCATTAACATGCAAATGATAACCAGTGACCAACAAAGTATTTCTCAGAAAATAACGTAACATTTTGATTAGCATGAGCGCTGTTCGGCCGATATTCGTGATAACATTATGTAGTTCACGCACAATAGCTTTTGTTCTATTCACTTTTCTTTCTTTGAAATAACTGTAACAATGATCTTAAAATTGATATAAATTGGTATTCTTTGACCTTTTCAATGGGATCTGATGAAAACTTCCCACCTTAAGTGATTACCTGTTTATTTCATGTCTTTATTTTTCTTGAGATGCAATGGTTTTGATTTTTATCTGATTTTAGTTTTTAAAATGTGTTGATTGTGTGTTTTCATGTGTGTGTGTGTGTGAGTGTGCACGCGTGTATGTGTGTGCGTGTGTGTTTGTATATGTGTGAGTGTATGTGTGAATGAGTGTGTGTGTGTGTTTGTGTGTGTGTGTGTGTTTGTGAATGAGTGTGTGTGAGAGTGTGTGTGCATGAGTGTGCGTGTGTGTGCGTGTTTTCGTGTGTGTGTATATGTGAGTGTGTGTGTGTGCGTGTGTTTTCGTGTGTGTGTGTGCGTGTGTTTTCGTGTGTGTGTGTGTGTGTGTGTGTGTGTGTGTGTGTGTGTGTGTGTGTGTGTGTGTGTGTGTGTGTGTGTGTGTGTGTGTGTGTGTGTGTGAATGAGTGTGTGTGTGTGTGTGAATGAATGTGAGTGTGTGTGTGTGTGTGAATGTGTGTGTGTGTGTGTGTGAATGAGTGTGTGTGTGTGTGTGAATGAATGTGAGTGTGTGTGTGTGTGTGAATGAGTGTGAGTGTGTGTGTGTATGAATGAGTGTGTGTTTTCGTGTGTGTGTGTATGAATGTGTGTGTTTTCGTGTGTGTGTGTGTGTATGCTTTCGTGTGTGTGTGTGTGTGTGTGAATGTATAGATAGATACATACATAGATCGATATGTGTTCATAAGTCTGTCCAATTTATTCACCTATTATTGATTAATCGGTGAGGACGACTACGCTCAACGCTTTTTTTTTAAATTCTTTTATTTATTATTTTTATTTTATTATTTTTATTATTTTTTATTTATTTATTTTTTTTTTCTTTACCTGAAAGTAACATCTATAGAATATAAATAGGGAAATGGGAAAAAAATTCTGGCAATACAAATACAGAGGGAAAATAGCAAAATGGGAACTCAACAGAAGGCCAGATTTAATTGTAGGTGAATCATAACTGATAACAATTATTTGATCACCAGATGAACCATTATTTTACGAAAGAAAAACAAAAGCTAACATTTGGGAATATTTGCGCTATACAGAGAAGAAAAAAAAAGTCAAACATCATAAGAAATAATCATAACAAGCAGGTTCTAATCTCAACCAGGTTCTAATCTTCTCAGAAGAATCCACTGATCAATCCTTCATTAATAACAACATTATGGCGATGATTCAAGAAGCTTCTAGAAAAAAGGACCAACACAGATGAGGAGCTTATTGAATTGATAAAAATCATGCATTATCTCCCTGATGTCCATTAACTGATAAGCGTTATCTCACTGCAGACACCGGGGTTGCATACATATCTCATCATGACAGATACTTGTATTGAGAAAGATTTGACCTATGACTTTTTCTGCAATATTGAACAAATATGGGTTGATTTCAGAGCACGTGAGAAGGAAATACTGCAATTAAAGAAAGGAAGAGATGCCTTGATAGGAATAAAGAGACGAAACGAATTGCGTTTGAGTAAAAAATAACAAAAGTTTAAATCAATTTCAAATCAGAAGAAAAAACAAACAAACAAACAAACAAATGGGAACAATAATCAAAAGAATAAAGCGAAGACAAGGAAAATGTCAAAAATAAATACACTCAAACAAAGCGAAGGAAAGGGAAGGCAGAACCACCCGCCCATTTCGGCGAAGAGAGTCGTAGCCAAAGGGCGTCTACAGATAAAGCGAGACAAAGGCGGTTGCAATCGGGCCAGTCAGCGCCCGGGGTCATTTTACGGACTTTAATATTAACTGTGGTGTGTGTGTAGTGTGCTGCCACTTAGAGACGTTAAGTATACACTTATTAACACGCGTAGTGTAACGTTTATAGCTTGTTATACATCAATACTTAATGTTGTTCTGTACGTTGCTAGCTGAAGTAATACTGCGCCAATTTAAAAGAGCTAGATTATGAAAAATATATTTACACACACACACAAACACACACACACACACACACACACACACACACACACACACATATATATATATATATATATATATATATATATATATACATACATACATATATATAGACTAACACACAGAGACGCATACACGTGTACAAGTACCGTATATAAATAGGTATATATATATATATATATATATATATATATATATATATATATAGATATTAATATATATATATATATATATATATATATATATATATATATTTTTATTGTATTTACCTTTTATTTACATTTCATTCCCCTTATAATATGTGTATATATATATATATATATGTGTGTGTGTGTGTGTGTGTGTGTGTGTGTGTGTGTGTGTGTGTATGTGTGTGTGTGTGTGTTTGTGTCTCATATATATCTAATTTCTCTCAACAACATCCGATGTCTAAACGCGGAAGTTGTATTAATACGTTTTCTTCAATCATCAATATACAAAGATCTTGTAAAAAGCACAAGATAACCTCAGTCTCATTTCAGAAAAAAATACAGAGAAAACGGATTGACATGATACTAAGGGGAACTAAAGCATCCACGACGCTGTGTGTATTGGCGCTTCTCGCTGCCCACACAGTCGTCAGTGCAGCGCCCACCGCGAACCAGAGTCAGTATTGGTTTATTAGACATCTTTTTCTGAAAGTGTTTTAATGAATTCATGAATACAAAGTTTATGCCATTCTTTATCGAAACATCTATAGATATGATTGTAATACACACATATGTGAGTATATATAGCAAGTATCGGTATGAAACTGTATAGTAATATTAATTGCAATCACACAGGAATAAAGATACAGACTCTAAACTACACATGGATCGCCGAGGGAACCGCCGAAGTGACGGCATGTGTCAGCGTCGAAAGCAAGACCGAAGAGGAGACTCGGTTCGGACAACTCGAACTCCTTGTCACAAACGCTCTTGGGAGGTCATGGCGGTCTCGAGGAGTGTCGCTGAAAACAGACAATGGGTTCTGCTTCTCGGGGTTGAATCTCGAGAAGGAAGATCTCGTTAAGACGTTAACCTTCAGGGTTTTGGAGAGCGAGAATAATGAACTGATTCAAGAAGTGGAGACGTTCCTCATAGGTAAGGCATCCTGTTTTTTTTTTTTTTTTTTTTTTTTTTTTTTTTTTTTTTTTTTTTTTTTTTTTTTTTTGACGGAAGTTACGTCCCAAAAGATTTATAAACTTTTAGTTAGACTATTTCTCTTTTCATATTCAGTTTTGTGTAGATTTATATATGATATCCTTTACTTCGACCACAGTCCCCAGGTTAACACCTGTGACTAACGACGTCTCCCAAATATGCTGGGATGACCCTGAGGGCCTCGCATTTGCCTTGGCTGAAGAAGGCCTTGTCACTCCAACGGTTGGCTGTCGGGACTGCTGCGTCTACGTCACTTCACGGGTAATGAGGAGTCTTGATATTAGAACTTCCCTGTCTTTTACTTCTCTTTCACT
>BOPN01006289.1:72500-79554 GCA_017312705.2 Penaeus japonicus
TAAGATAAAGTGCCTGCGAATAGGACTCGGTTGTCTGTATAAGAGTCAAGTCCATAAATGCTTCCACAGAAACGCCTCCTCCAACATCTGAAGTGAAGAGCATTACATCCATGAATGCCGAAAACCGGACTAGAGTCGAAGTCCTGAGCGACAAGATCGTATCGAAAGTCGAACTCGTGACTTTTATATCTGACGTCGCTACGGAGGCTGACTGCGAAGACCTTGCAGCAATTTCCGCAAAGACCAAATACTACTTCGACGCGTCTATACGAGGACCAGGTGGCTGGAACTTCATCTTTGAGGGATACTGTGATGGCGGGAGCCTGTGCGAGGTGGGCCAAGCCAGTCTAACCCTCATAGGTGTGTGTTTCTTGTAAATCTATCCCAGGAGATGGAAATGAGAATTGTCCCAAATGTATGTAGATTGAAGCATATGATTCCGGATACGAACTTTATCTTTGTACTTAGATTTACTAATTGCATAAAGTTTATAAAGTTCAGTAGTGTCAAAAGAAAACTAATTATAATTTCTCTAAACATCACACCATTCATATTTTTCAAAGACATACATTCACTATCAACAGCCATGGACGCACGAGTGAGCGTGGTGGGCGCCGCCCTGAGCTCCCCAGACGCGTCTCTCAGAGTGGACGTCAGGAGCCAAGACGACGTTGCCATCGAGGGCGTCGGGTCGTGTGTGAAGGCGGACAGTCCATGCTACTTCCTGACGCAGTCGCTGACGGAGGACACCCTCAGGTACTGCGTCACTATCACCAACTCGGCAGGACTCAAGAGCCAGGACGTCGAGCAGTGTGATGCGTCTTTCACACCCTTTAAGCGTGAGGACTCTTGCTTTATCGCAATTGGTTTTGTTGACAATACAAGTATTATGGTGATGATTGTCAGTAGTAGCATACGATGATTCAAACATCCCTTAAGATTAAGCCGTCTGGTTAGTAAAGCGGTAACGTGCCGACCTCACATCCCCGTGGTCAGCTGATCGAGCTCTGTCCAAGCTCATGAGTTTCCACTGTCGCCTGGCGGTCACTGCCGTGGCTGGACATCACAGTGAGTAAAGACCAAGCTCAGATTGAGTCAACGCTTATTGGCATATTCTCTCACAAGTCAGCACTCGCTGGCACGGACGGGCTTGCCTCAGTGCATATAAGCTCGCAGATTTAGCTTATCCTTATCCCTAACTTAAATTGAATGTCATTATTGCTGTCACTGTCTGTACAATTATCATCATTTTACTACCTATAAAATGTCTATCTGTCTGCATATTCTCTCTCTCTTTTCCCTCTGTTCCTCTCTCTCTTCCATCTGTCCCCCTCTCTCCCTTTTTTCCTCTACCTTTCTCCTCCTACTGTTTCTCTCCTCCCTCTGTCCATCTCTGCTAATGTAACATACATAATAAACGTTCTCACCAGCGATGGCCGAGGAACCGATGCTAAAGTTGATCGACGGAGAAAGCATCGAAGTTACCCCCTCAGGACCAGCAGTGAATGTCGTTGAAATGGTCGTTTTCAACCCGAAGACTGATGCTGTTCTGAATGGCTCGAGGTATGAGGACGGAACAAATGTTTTATGTAGTATACACTCACCTATATGTATGTATCTGTGTGCGTGTTTATGGGTGTAGGTATTTCACACATACATTTGTATATATATATATATATATGTGTGTGTGTGTGTGTGTGTGTGTGTGTGTGTGTGTGTGTGTGTGTGTGTGTGTGTGTGTGTGTGTGTTATATATATATATATATATATATATATATATATATATATATATATATATATATATATATATATATATATATATATATATATATATATTTACATATATATATATATATATATATATATATATATATGCATATATATGTATTTATATATATATATGTATATATGTATATATATATACATATAAATGTACATATATAGATTGATTGATATATGGATAGATTGATGAACGTGTATATATAAATATATATATATATATATATATATATATATATATATATATATATATATATATTTATATATATATATATATATATGTATATATATATATATATATATATATATATATATATATGTACATATATATAAATATATATATATATATATATATATATATATATATATATATATATATATATATATATAGAGAGAGAGAGAGAGAGAGAGAGAGAGAGGGGGGGGGGGGGGAAAGAGCTAGAGAGAGAGATAGACGGATAAATAGATAGATAGATAAATAGATAGATATGTACATATGTTCATATATATGTATATATAGTCACCGTACTGATACGACCGGCGTACTAGCGAAAGACAATGGCGATGGCTTAATACTTTGTCTTCGTCAGCCATCCTCTAGACGAAGGGCTTGGCAACCTTTCCAACAGCATTTCGTAAAAGAGACAATTCGAAAACAATACTACTATTCGAGATGTAACCATGCGAAGACCACAGAGGGAAGGCGATTAAGGATACGGTTGTATATCCCAAAGGCTTTCTTATTTTCTCTCTTATTTTTTATTCCTTTTGCAGTCCAGAGTGTAGTCCAAAGCCTGATGGGTCCTGTAGCCAAGAGGTAGACATCCCGCAGGACTTGAAGGATCTCGAGGTCCTTGTGGTGGCGTTGGACAAAGAAGGGGAAGTGGAGGAGTCTGTTCTCTTGCCCTTTTATGGTGAGTCTTTTAGGTTTTGTCTTTGTTGTTAGCTTGATGGTGTTATTTTGATGTCACATTCATCTTTATATGTGGTCTCTACTTCCTTTTCTCTCTCTCTCTCTCTCTCTCTCTCTCTCTCTCTCTCTCTCTCTCTCTCTCTCTCTCTCTCTCTTTTTTTTTTTTTTTTTTTTTTTTTTTATTTTTTTTTTTGATAACATTTGTATTTTTGCTCGTGTTTTAATTCATCAGAAATCTTCCTTCGATTTTTTGTTATTGTTGTCTTTTTTCAATCATCAGAAACTTATTTTGCTTTGTTGCCAGAATCTTTTTTTTTCTCTCTCTCTTAATTTGATATAATAATGAACTGTGACACTTACTAATTTTACGGCCACTAACTTAATCTATATCTCTCTGTCTCTCTATAATACGTAACCATACATACATACATATGCATATGTGTTTGTATTTTTGTGTATATATGTGCGTGTATATATGTACATTTTTTTCATATTTACACATTGTATATACATTACAAATGAGGACCGGAAATCAATATAATTGCCACCAATTATCTTTTTTCTTCACCCAAATTATGCAATATTAAGTAAAAAAGGTAATACTACAGTAGTTACTGAATTCCCTTGAGATAATAAACACGATCAGAGCTGCCCTCAATATCTAAATCAAAGCAATTCAAAGAAAAACGACGCTTTGTATATTGACAATCGTTCCTTTCTCTTCTATTATTTTTATTCATTATTATTATTATTATCATTCATTTATTTATTTTTTTGTTACATTGGGTTCCACAACTTGTTTTCATCTCACCTGTCTCGAAATGAGCACCTGAATTAAGTTAATTTAGTGTCTCCTTTTATCATTTTAATCTCTCTCTCTCTCTCTCTCTCTCTCTCTCTCTCCTGCCAGACATGAAAGTCACTACAAGACAGCTGACCAGTGACATGCTGGAGGTTGCGTGGACAGCGAACCAGCCTGAGGACTATTCAGTATCTCTTCTCTCGTCTTCTCCTCCGTTAACTGATTCTTCTCCCTCTTCTCTTCTTTCTTCTTCGTCTTCTCCTTCTTCTTCTTCCTCTTCTCTTTCTTCTTCTCCTTCTTCTTCCTCTTCTCTTTCTTCTTCTCTTTCTTCTTCTTCTTCTTCTTCTCTTTCTTCTTCTTCTTCCTCTTCTTCTCCTACTTCTTCTTCCTCTTCTCTTTCTCCTTCTTCTTCCTCTTCTCTTTCTCCCTCTCTTCCTTCTTCTCCCCACGCTGTTCCAACTCCTTCTTCAGCCACGGAGATAAAAACAACCTGTAACGAGGGAGGTTGCTTGGCTCATTTCGCTGGCCTGGTGAGCGGGGAGACGTACACAGTGCAAGTGCACAAGGAAGGGACCGATAACCTCTTGACAGGAGCCACAGCGCACATGGATACGCCAGGTGAGCTTCGAGTGGGTTGGCGTTAGTGTGTGTGTGTGTGTGTGTGTGTGTGTGTGTTTGTTTGTTTATTAGTTTATCACCCCATTCTTACTTGAAAGAAAAGAAGAAAAAAAAATAATGATATATATATATGTGTGTGTGTGTGTGTGTGTGTGTGTGTGTGTGTTTGTTTGTTTATGTATGTATGTATGTATACACACACACAACAACAACAACAACAATAGAAACTACACACACAAAAGAAAAATTATAAAATTTATAGAAATAATAATAACAATAATAATGGTATATCAATGACAATAAGATAAGTTAAAATAGTAATAATAAAAACAATGATAATGAGAATATTGAAAAAATATAGTAGTAATGATGATAAGGATAACAAGGATAATAATGAAAAAAGTAACGATAATAATTATAGTAATAATGGTAATGATGATAATGATTATGATGATAGTAATAATAATGATAATAACAATAACAGTTAATGTAATGATGATAACGATAGTAATCATAATAATTATGATAATGCTACGCCAGTGGGTCTTTGTCTCTGTGCGAAACTTGTTACTAATAAAATGATGTAAGCTGGACAAACATGACGCAACGTCTGGGCAGGAGCAGCGGAAGAACGAGGCCAGGACAGACGCAGTTAGGTGCTGTCCCTGGGAAGACCTCGTGTGTGCCCCTTGTGACCTGATATACTTTGTGTTGCCCTATTATAAGCTGTGTAGTGTAGTGTGATGTGCTGCTTTCCCACCTGTATTCTGCCTATAGAAAAGTGTACGGGTAAATAACTAGTGTAAATAAAGGAAAGACTGTTATTGTGTGTTTATTTCGTGCCCTGCCTCGCCTCGTGGCGTTTCCCCTCGTGGTGTCCTGGGCACTGTGGTGTTCGGTGCCTCTTGGAGCTGTTCTGTGTTCACGACCCTGTGGATAGCACGCCGTCTGCCTAGCCTGCCTCGTGTTGGTGGCAGATAGACGAGGCGGCCGGCGTAACAATAATGATAACAATAGTAGGGATGATGATGATGAAAATTATGATAATGATAATGACGATTATTTTTATAAGAAAATGATGATAATAATCACGATGATAATAGTAACGATAGTGATGATAATGATGATAACGATTGTAATGATAATAATAAAAAAATAATAATGATGACAAAATGAACCAATGATCGTAATTATGATAATGATAATGATATTACTAATGATGATAATGATAATCTGAAAAGATAACTATAATGATATAATTAATCATACCATAATTTATATATTTCTAATAGTATCTCCTCTAAAAAGGTTTTCTCTCTTTTTGGCTAAAAAGAAAACAGATATATAGGAATAACTCAACTAGATAACGTCAACTTATTTTAATTAATAGAACAACCATAACATATACAGAAATTATATATATCGAGTATAGTAATGATTCATCTTAGAGTAAATGTATTTCTTTGGTATCTTGGTCCTTCGCAATATCTCTAATGACATTATAACTGAGCAAGCACCTATTATCCATGCTAGAGAGGCAGAGACTACGGTCATAATAATGGCAGAGAAAATACTAATAATTGTATCAATAATGGTGATAATAATGATAATGACAATGATAATAACAATGATAATGGTTGTGATAAGGATATTGATAATAGCAAATAACAATTTTGATTAAAATAACGTAACAGCAATAATGAGTATAATAATAACAATGATAACAGTGTATTCATATATTCGTATACCTATCTATCTATCTATCTCTATCTACCTACCTACCGACCTATCTATCTATCTATCTATCTATCTATCTATCTATATCTGTCTGTCTATCTGTCTGTCTATCTATCTATCTATCTATCTGCCTATCTATCTGTCTTTCTATCCATCTATCTATCTATCTATCTATCTATATAATAATATACTCTCTGTGAATTCAATCAAATTTTACATTCCACATTCAGAGAGATGCGCTACCTACCTCAGTTACCCATCTCTAATCGTTTTCTCTAAAGATGAATAGAGAGAAAACTATAAGACGGGGGACTGTTTAGTATATCATAATTAATGTTATGAATATTGTTACCTTACTATTATCATTATCATTACTAACATCGCTATCATTATCCTCATTATTATCAAGGATGTTATCATTATTATTATCATTATTGCTATTATCATTATTATCATCGTTATTATTAGCGTTATCATTATTGACATTGTCATTATCATTATCATTATCAATATTATCATTAGGATTATTGTCATTATTATTAATATCATCATTATTATTAATATTATCATTATCATCATCATCATTATAAATATTACTATCATTATTATTATTATCATTATTATCATTACTATCATTATTATCATTATCATTATTATTATTATTATTATTATTATTATTATTATTATTATCATTATTATTATGATTATCATTATTATTATTATTATTATCATTATCATTACCATTATCATGATTATTATTAATATTATTATTGTTAATATTATTATCATGATCATTATCATTATCATTATCATCATCATTATTATCATTATCATTAGTATCATTACTATTATTGTCATTATTATTATTGCTATTAATATTATTATCATTATTATTATTATTGTAATTATTATTATTATTTTTTGTATTATTATTTTCATTATTATTATCATAATCATTATTATTATTATTGTCATTATTATTATTACTATTATTATTATTATTATTGTTTTAATTAAAATATCATTATTATCATTGTCAATATTATTATTATTACCATTATTATTATTATCATTATCTTTATTATTATAAAAGAATTATTATTATTATTGTTATTATTATTATTATTATTATTATCATTATTATTATTGTTATTATTATTATCATTATCATTATTGTTATCATTACTATCATTTTTATTATCATC
>BOPN01006290.1:62500-65281 GCA_017312705.2 Penaeus japonicus
TTTTGTTCAGGACTGAAGCGGATGGATATGTGCGCCTGTGCGGGGGGTGGGGGTAGGGGGAAGGGGTTGTGTGTGTGGGGGGGTGGGAGGGAGGAAGGGAGGGAGGATGTGTATGTGTGAACGCTCGTGTGTGTGTGTTTGTGTTTGTGTGTGTGTGTGTGCGTGTGTGTGTGTTTCATGTGTGTGTGTTTCATGTGTGTGTCTGTGCTTGTTCGCAAAGATCAAAGATAAGCAAATGGCATTTTTATGACAAGGAGTGTCACCTTGTTACGCATTACTACATTGCCTTCGTGTAAAGGAAAAGAAATATCTTAAGATGAATAGATAAATAAATATATAATAAACACAGAATTGATAAATGAAATAGCAATATTGATGCTAATGAAACAGTATAAAGGGTTAGATACTAATTTTCAAAAATATGAATATCAATTCATAATTAAAGAGAAGGAAAGCAAAGAAAGAAAAATAAGTTAGTGATAAAAGTAATGATGATAATGATAATAATAGGGACAATAACGATAATGATAATAGTAATAATAATAATAATTTCATCCTTGTCATTATCAGTCATTATTATTATTATCATCATTATTATTTTTGTCATTGTTATTATTATTATTATCATTACTATTATCATTACTCTCATTTTCATCAATAATGATAGTGACCATGATAATAGTGATTATAATAACAACAATAACTATAATAACAACAATAATCATAACAACAATAACAAAAACGAATATTTACGCACGCACACATACACACACACGCACACACACATACACACGCACACAAACACACACACAAACACACACACACACAAACACAAAGAAACACCCCCCCCCACACACACACACAACCCCCCCCACACACACACAACCCCCCCACCCCCAACCCACACACACAACTCCCCCCCACACACCCCCACACACACCCCCCACACACCCCACACACAACCCACACACCCCCACACACAAACACCCAAAATCAATCCCAGTTTGAGAAATATATATATCGCAAGCACTTGCCTTCCACTCGTCAAAAAGGGGGAATCACCAGAAGCTTTCAAAAGACTGCTTTCTCCCTCTGCTTTGAGTTTTCTGGTCACGTGTTGCTTGAGTGTGATCTAAGACTTCGAGATGAGGGTTGGCTCTCCAGTTAAAGGATTTTTCTACTTTGTGTGTCTGTGTTTTGCTTCTGTTTTGGTTGTTGTGTGTTATGGGGGTGGGGGGGTATCTGGTTATTTGTAAGGTAGTGGAGGGATTGGTAGATTATTAGTAATGTGTGTATGTATATGTGTGTGTGTGTGTGTGTGTGTGTGTGTGTGTGTGTGTGTGCGTGTGTATATATATGTATATATATATGTATATATATATATATATATATATATATATATATATATATATATATATATATATATATACATATATATATATATATATATATATATATATATATATATATATATATATATATACATACACACACACATATATATATATATATATATATATATATATATATATATATATATATGTGTGTGTGTGTGTGTGTGTGTGTGTGTGTGTGTATGTATGTATGTATGTATGTATGTGTGTGTGTGCGTGTGTGTATATGTTCGCGCGTTTGTATTTGTGTGTAAGCGTGTGAGCGTATGTGTATGTGTATGTACGTGTTGCTTCCACCCATAAACGGAACCCACTTTCTCTTTTACAGCCTACAGAAGAATCCGAAGCAGGTACGCCAGTAACTTGGAAAGTAATAGATAAATACATGGTGACAATGATGATGATGATGATGATGATAAATGATGAAAATGATGATAAAGATGGCAACAGTGATGACTAATTCCCGAAGAGACCTGGAATGATGATGGTGATAATGATCATGATGATAGTAATAATGATGATGATGATGATGATGATAATGATAATGATAATGATAATGATGATGATGATATTAATAGGAATAGTAATATTAATAGTAATAACGATACTATGGATAATAAAACGAATAGTAGTAACAATAAAGTACTCGAAACAACATCAAACAAACACAACAACAAAAAACAATGACAGAAGCAAAAACAACAAAACCACAACCAACAACAAAAATAACAACAACAACAACAAAACAACAAAAGGGAACAAAAACAATCCTCGTAAATCAACACAACATGAAAACAATATTATGACCTTGGCAAGTGAGGTCAAGTTTAACAAGTTAGGTCAGGTTAAGAAACGAGTTTTATTGTTGTTGTTGTTGTTGTTTTTGCCGTTAAACAGAAAACAAACACCATTGCTACTTTTTTTCTTCTTCCTATTCTTATTCTTCTCATTTTTCTTATTTTTATTCCTTTTCTTCTTCTCCTTTTTCTTATTTTTATTTCTTTTCTTTTTATTCTTCTTCTTCCTTTCATTATTTATATTCTTTTTATTCTTCCTTTTTTCCTTCATCGGCTTGTTCTCCTTCTTCTTTTTCTTTATTTATTTTATTCTTCTTCATATTCTTCTTCCTTTTCTTCTTCATTTCATTTTCTTATTATCATCTTTTCTCTATTCATTCTTTTATCATGAGGTATTACAATATCCCTTTAAGCAAGAGAAGGGTGGGAAGGAGGAAGGGAGGATAGGAAGGGAAGGAGAAAGGGAGGGAGGAAAGAGAAAGAGAAAGGGAGGGAGGAAAGAGAAATAGAAAGGGAGGGAGAGAAGGAGAAAGAGAAAGGGAGAGTGGGAAGGAGGAAGGGAGGATAGGAAGGGAAGGGGAAAGGGAGGG
>BOPN01006290.1:75705-79553 GCA_017312705.2 Penaeus japonicus
CAGTCATAACAGAATTCGTAAGGATGACACTCTAATTAATGATAGGATGGGGGAACAGATTGACAGACGATGATGAATTGAAGAATAATTATGATAGATGCGATTGCAAATGATTGTAATAATTAAGACAGGTTAAGAATGAGGTGAAGAAAGAAGGAGAAGAAAAGAGACAATAAGAAAACTGATAAGTTAGAAGATAATAAGGAATTTGCATAATGATGTAATTGTATATGTTGCGTATTATTTACCTGATATGATGTTGTCTCTGTGGATACGAAAGGCTTGTTGCCATGACGATGGTATTATTATTAAACGATTCAGTTTTGTGAATTGTTTTTGTATGCATGTGTATTTGTGTATGCGCTTGTTTATGCTTGTTTGTGTGTGTGTTTGTATGTTTGTCTCTATGTGTGTGTGTGTGTGTGTTTGTGCGTGTGTGTGTGTGTGTTTGTGCATGCGTGCGTGCATGTGTGCGTGTGTGTGTGTGCGTGTGTGTGTATGTGTGTGTGTGTGTGTGTATTTGCATATGTATTTACACAATAGGGACAATATAGATAAGCGTAAAAAAAAAAAAAAAAAAAAAAACGATGACAAAACCAGCATTAAATCAATGAGAGGGAAACCAACACTGCAATGCAATCGACAGCTTTGTCTGAACTATGGAAATCCATCATCACATGTGTCAGTAACAGAGAATTTTATACGATTTTGATGTGAACTTTGATCATTAAAATCGCTTCAAATATTACAGACTGAATTATCTTTGCCATTTCAATTGCTGATAATCACTCTTGCACCCGCTAATGCAATAATAATCCCTCAATTACTATTAATGTGCAAAGTATAATGACGACACATTTAATGCGTTTGTCTGTATGTTATCTGACAAGAGCTCATCTGTTCCGACTCATTTCATTTCCATCTCTGTTGTCAATATCAATATTTCTAGAAAATGTTGCAATGCTAGCAGTTTTAAAGGATGGAGAATTAGATGTAGTGCTAGTTGTAGCATTAGAAATATGAGTAACATGAAAGGGTGTGGTGTCATAGTCACCATAGTTGTCATCTCATCTTCATCATGATTTGCAGCAACAATCTACAATTATTATCATTATCACAATTATCACCAATAGCAATGATATAATGTTAATACATCTTATCTTATCTTCATCATTATTAGGATCTTTAATGTTTTTGGTTATTAATAATGTTGACAATAGTGATAACAGAGGATAACGATGATAGTAGTGATGATAATGATAATGACAATAATAATGTTAAAAATAGGGATGAGGATAATGAAAGCAATGATAATAATGTTAACGACAAGGATAAAAGTAATGATAATAACAAAAAAGGACAATAATGATGACAATGATGAAAATAACAATAATGATAATGGTGACAGCAGTGGCAGTGAAATGATTATAACGATTAGAGAAAAAAAGCAATGATAATAATGATGATAATGATGAAAATATCAACAAAATCAACAACAATGCTAGTAATGCTAATAATAATAATAGTAATGATAATAATGATAATGATGACAACAGTAATCATAATAATAGTATTTATAATAAAAAGGATGATAATGATGATGATGACAATTATGATAGCAAAAACAATCATAATGATGATAATAATGATAATGTTTATAATCGTAATAATGAAAATAATAATTATAACAAAATAAGATAATAATGATAATAACAATGATGATAATGATACTATCACTACTACTATAACAAACGATAATAATGATAGTAATAATAGTAGCATTAATAAAGATAATATTACAATACATATAACAACAACAACAAAAATGCCAATGATAATATTGATGACAATAATAATGATAATCATAATAATGACAGTATCAATAATAATTACAATAAAATGATGATATAGTAGCAATTCATGTTACTGTTCTATTGAATTAACAACCATAATACTCGCATATATTGCAATAACGATTAATAAAGATAATAGCTATGTCAATAAACAATATCAGTAATGATATCAATGTTGATTATCTTGACAACAATAACATTATTCACGGTAACAATCAGCAATGATCAACAATGATAACGAAATAAATAGACAAATATATAACCATTGCGTATCATTTTCCAAATTCATTTTCGTTAACAAATACACAAGGACATATCGTACGTAAAATTTAGGGAAATCAACACTTTTCCATTAGTCACAGATATGTAGATGATATGCAAATTAGCCTCAATATCCAAACCACGTGAATTTAAGAGAGGGGGTGTGGGTGGGGGTGGGGAGTTGGGGAAGTAGGGGGGAGGAGGGGGAGGGAATGTAGAAGGAAGAGAGTTAAGTATGGAGTGAGAGAGGGAGATAAAGATAAATAGATAAATAAAGAGACACACACACACACACGCACACACACGCACACGCACACGCACACACAGATATATATATATATATATATATATATATATATATATATATATATATATATATATATACATATACACATACATACATATACTGAGAGAGAGAGAGATAGAGAGCGAGAGAGAGGAAGAGATGATTGCTATATCAATGACGAAGCCAATTTGAATATCATTTACTCTCAGAAAAAAGAAAATTCGTACCAAAATTGATATAAGTTCATCAATTGACGTTTAATCATTCACGGCAATTTACATGTCCCCCTTTTTCAATATATTTCTTGTCTAATGTACCATCTAAAATGTTCATCTTTATTTACATTATATAGAATCTGATAACCGAAACAACAACATAATTTACATCAGTAAGATATTTGATGATCGTTAAATAGCAAGAAAACTATGACATACAACATACTACATACTACAACATACTGATGTTATCTTTGATATTGATAATAACGAAGTGCATGACATATATGATGATTAATTATGATAATGATGATGATGATATTGATAATGATGATAATTGTGATGGTAGTGATAATGATGGAAATGGTAATAATTACAATGATGATGATGATATAAGAAAATTATGATGATGGTGTTGATAATTGCATGAATGGTGATGACAAAAGTAATGCAAAAATAAAAGTAAAAATAGCATAAAGGAAGAAAGGATGAAAATAAGGAAGAGGGAATGGAGTAGGAAATATTGCCAATAATTACCACAAATAATTTTACATTTTTTCTCTATTTCGTAAAAGTTCCATCCTATATTTTTTTTTCAATCGTTTTTCCTCGAAAAGTTTTTTGTTGTTGTTGTTGTTGTTGTTGTTGTTTTCGAGGTTTCTCTCTGTTTTTCATTTCTTGTTAAGGAGATGTATTTTTTTTTCTGAAAATATGCTTCAAAATTGAATATACAGTTGATATAAGAGATTTTATCGACAGCTTTAGAAATATCTCTAGCACTAATTCAACATTAATCTTAGCGTTAAAGAGAAGGCAGGTTACGGACATCAAGTAATTTTGTTAAATTAACATTTTTCTTGCTATTCTTACCGCGATAAATCATCTAAAAAAAGATGAAAATTTCTGGGTGATTTTTTGGCTATAAATCTTTTCTCGTCCTAATTTCTCCAAAGCACACTATTCATACACACACCTCTCAAAAAGGAATATATTGTATGTGAAAATTTCTTTTGACTGATTTCGTGTGACCTTGCTATCATTACTAAAAGGTATAGTTAATGATGATAATTATGATGATAATAATGACAATGATAATAGTAACAATGATACATATAAACAAACACCGACCCACCCATATACATTCACACACGAGTGTGTGTGTGTGTGTGTATGTATATATATACATATATATATATATATACACACAGAAACAAGCTTATATATATATATATA
>BOPN01006291.1:0-2500 GCA_017312705.2 Penaeus japonicus
TATGTATATACAAATACATGTATATACATTTTACATCAACACACACACACACACACACATATGTGTATGTATATATATGTATATATATATAATTATATATATATATATATATATATATATATATATATAAATATATATATATATCCATCACTCACTTAAACCTAAGCAGACTTAGAGCAGCAACAGCATCGACGAAGTGTGCGGTCACGTGACAGAGAAGATCATTTGCATATTGGAGAAGTTCGGGTTCAATATGGACACTTGGCTGCACTCGCGAGACAGGATGTAAATATACCAATATTCGCAGCGGAGATGTTCCGGGAGACGATGCATCTTGCATGACACCCAATATCTTGGGGTGTTTCTTTTTGCCTTAATTTCTCGTTTTGGTGTTCCTCGTTTTATTGGTTTAGGTCTTGTTTCGTTGTTGTTGTTGTTTTTGTTTTGTTTTTTTCTTATTTCTTTTAATACTTATTTCGTTTTGTTTTTTTGTGGGTTGATTCGTGCTTTTTTGTGTCATTTTTTATTGATTCAGATCTAAGGGTATGTAGGGAATGGGACGCAATCATCCGTTATTTGAAATTAATTTGGAATAAAAGGAGAAGGTTGTAGGTAAAAAGGAAGAAGCAGAGAGAGTAGAAAAATAAAATCGGAAAAATGAAGTAAACTTTTCAAAATGACACCGAGGAAAGGATTTTCTTTCTTTGGCATCTTTCTTTGATAACTTTCACAGTGAAATACTCAGATTTTCTCAAAATCTGATTATCTCCAATCCATAGTCTCTTCGCCATCGATCTCTTTGGATGTGTATGTAAAAGCATAAACATGCAAACACACACATATTTACATATCTATGTTTATCTATCTATCTTTATCTATCTATCTATCTATCTATCTATCTATCTATCTATATATATGATATGATACTGCTGATACACCGTCTTTATACGTCTCCGGGACCAAAGGAGTCCAGATATCAAAAAGTCCTATTTTCTTTGAAATTCCTTTTAATTTCTCTTTGTCAATTTAGGAAGACGGCTAATATCTTTGATGCGACAAAAGTCTATAGAAAAAAAAAAAAAAAAAAAAAAAAAACGAAAAAAAAAAAAAAAAAAAAAAAAAAAAAAAAAAAAAAAAAAAAAACGTACACAAGACATATATGGCACCATTTTTTGGCATAATTTGGCATAATAATAATAAATAATTGGCACCAACTTCATCCACTTCACCGGGATTAAAAACAAACAAGCAAAGACAGACAGTGACTGATGATAAACAATGGAAAAAAATTATGATGATGATTAGTCGTTGAAGCGAATAATGCTGTCCTAACGAGGCAAGGATACCGTGAGGAAATTATCTGTCTGGCTCACATGGCCACAAAGGCAGAACACGAGGCTGTGCTGTAACTAAATGAAAGTTCTATATAGATGTTAGTGTAGTTTGCCGCTAGTATAATTCTGCTGTAATGAAACAAGTATCAGTAAGTTATTTGAATATCATTTACAAAATTAGTAGATGGGTAATATTGATAATTTGTGTAGTTGTTAATTTTTTTTCCATTCGATTTTGGTTTCCCATTTATTATTGTGATCAAAATTAAACACTATATTGCTTTTCACCTCTAGTCATCATCATCATAATCATTTTCTTCAAGGTTCTCCTCCTCCTAATTATTTTCATTTTCAATCCTAATATCATCCTTATCCTCCCCCTCATCGTCATAATCACCATTCGTATTATCATTATCCCTGTTATCATCCTTTAAAATATTCTTCTTCATCATATTCATCTCGTTTTATTCTTTCTCACTTTATCACTGTCATTATCATTCTTAGTATTATCATCATGATAATTGTTAATACTATTATCATCATCATCATTATCATTAATGCTATTGTTTTCATTATCATTTTTACCATCATCATTCTTCTTGTTGTTATTATCATCATTAGCATTGTTATTATCAGCATTATTATTATTGTTGTTATCATTATCATCATAATTACTATTATTAACATTGATAGCAATTATAGAAATAATAATAATGATAATGATAAGCAATATTATTGTCAACTTTATCAATATCAATCTCATTATCTTTATCATTACCATCATATCATTATCATCATTAACATTACATTTACAATCATCATTACCATTATCATCAGTACTATTACTTTCATCCTTATCATTATCATTATGACATTACCCTTGCTGTTATCCGTGATATGTATTTTTTAAATTCTCTTATTTCTTCTTATTTTCATTACCCAAATGCTCTTGATCGTCTCCTTATCAGATGGACACTCTTTATTACCCTCGGGACAATAACTATCAGATACAGTGATGAAGGGGAGAAAGAAGGACAAAAGCGAATCCCATCGGCACTCTCGTAGCACAGACGTCACGGAGCGGAAAAGCGCTCACAACAAAACACCACAAACAAAAAGCGTGGGATGTCCCTTGCCGCTTCCCCTTGTTCGAAAACCTCACGCGC